>VZRI01013036.1:16773-39730 GCA_013397515.1 Upupa epops
AGACCTGGACAGGCTAGAGAGCTGTGCAGAGAGAAACTGAATGAGGTACAACAAGGGTAAGTGTAGAGTCTTGCATCTGGGCAAGAACAACCCCAGGTCCTTAATGGACAGCAGGATGACTATGAGCCAGCAATGTGCTTTTGTGGCCAAGAGGGCCATCAGCATTCTGGGGTGCATCAGAAGGGGGTGGTTAGCAGATGGAGGGAGGTTCTTCTGCCCCTTTACTCCTTTATGAGAAAGGCTGAGGGAGCTGGGTCTCTTTAGCTTGGAGAAGAGGAGGTTGAGGGGTAACCTCATTAATGTCTATAAATGTATGAGAGGTGGGTGTCAGGAGGATGGAGCCAGGTTATTCTCAAGGGCATCTGGTGATAGGACAAGGGGCAATGGGTGCAAGCTGGAATAGGAGGTTCCATATAAATGTTAGAAGAAACTTCTTCACAGTGAGGGTAACAGATTGGACCAGGCTGCCCAGGGGAGTTGTGGAGTCTCCTCCTCTAGAGACATTCAAGACCCGCCTGGATGTCTTCCTGTGTGTCTTGGTCTGGGTGATCCTGCTGTGGCAGGGGGTTTGGATGGATGATCTTTTGAGGGCCCTTCCGATTCCTAATGATTTTATGGTTACTCTATATGATGCTTCTGTGAGAAGCCACATCCCTTGAAGTTTAGCTTTAGGACCCATCAGTTAGCCTCACTGCTGTGAAAGCTATGCAGTGCAGTGCAACTTGGGCTTTGTGATGTCTGACAGATACTGGAGGGGTTTGCAGTGTGACTAAGCCAGTCTGCACTAAGCACTGACAGATAATGAGATTTTGATGTCTTTTGGGTTAAGAGAGAAGCATATGTGTGTGATCTGCGGTAGCATTACATAGAACATAGCTCAGACTTCCCTGCTGTTAGGAATTTAAACTTCAGTTCTACTTCATTGCTAGCTGCCTAAGGCAACTCGTGTAAGAGATTTGACTTATTACCAGTTATGTATGTGCTTGTGTTTGTTCTGCTGTACATGAATTTACAGTGCTTGTTGCTAATTCTATGCTCATAAGTACAAAGACAATGAGGTTGGATACTGCAGGATATAATGAACTGAGACAAGTCTCATTAAAGTCAGTAGAAACACTATAATTACATTTACTGAAGGTTGGAGCAAGTCCTAAGATAATAACTATTTCTGTCCTTACTACCTACTTGTATAAAGTAATGACTGTGCAGTACAAAATCTGTGCATAATGTCACTCTTGTAAATGCTGTTGTTGGAAAGGTCTGTCAAAAGCAGAGAAAATAATTGAGATGAGTACTGACTTAGATTGTTATACAGCCATTAGTTGAGCAAAAGGGTTATTCAGCACTCATGAAACTGTATCAGGAATACTGTGTCCAGTTTGGGCTCCCAAAAGAAGAAGGGTAACAATTAAACTGGAGTTAGCTCAGCAGAGTCCTCCCAGGCAGTTGTGACACAAACCTTGTGAGGAGACACTGAAGAACTTCCTGTTCAGTCTGGAGAAGAGGTGGCTTTGGAGGAAGCCTTACAGCAGCTCTCTAAAACCTTCTGGGAGATTCCTGAGAGGAGTCAGTGTCATGTTAGTTATTTGAGGTGTATGGCAGGGCAACAAAATATGATCAAAATTTAGAATAGAGGAACTTCCATTTATTCCGCCATGGAGATAATTAAGCATTCAGCCAGGGGTCTAAAAAGGTTAGGAGGCTTTCAAAGACTTAAGTGACCTGGCTTAAATTTAATGTTGATGCAGCTTTTAGGTAGGAGGTTATATGTTGTGAAGTCTCTAGGTTCCTTCAAATAGCATTGGGTTTTAGACTCTTTCTTAGTACCTTTTACCTCCATGCTCAGCACTGCTCACAGGTTAGAAGTTGTAGTACCCAAGTCACATGGTGCTTAGTGCTTTACTATTTTGAAAGCATGTGCAGAAAAAATACAAGGCAGCAGTGAGGGGAAGCCTTGGTGTGAGGAAAAAATACGTTCTGGTTGATCAGACCAGAGTTTTGGTTTGAGGTGCTTCAGCAGGCTTTCTGTGCCAGTCTGCAAATATAAATGTTTCTCTGAGAGTCCTGACTGGTGTTGTGAGAATTCTGTTGGGATGTGTCTGGGTTATAAAATATCTTCCTAAAATGACTTTATCACCCCCTTCATCTACTGTGATTGATGTATATGGTTTGTTTTAAGATTAACCGAACTTTAAAACCACTCCCAGAATATTGTGGTACCAGCCTTGACTATTGATGCAAAGCATAAAAAGGCATTTATTTCTTTCCTACAGATGTTTGCTCATACTGCATGTGTCACCATAATATTCACCTGCAGAAGAGGCATGGCAGAGGGTTTACAGCGTATTCATAGAAAAACCTGGGCGATTTTTCCACCCAATTTGAAAATTAAAAATAAGCTCTCCTGGATTTGGGGGCCTTCTGCAGCTTGTTTGAAATAGGCTGAAGATGGGGAAATCTCAGTTCCCTGCCGTCTCTTTTCACTTCAGATGAGATGGTGAAGGCTCTGCTGATCTTGGAGTCCCCGGCAGAGGGAGACAAGGCTCTTTCCGGGGATATTGAGGGTTGGAGGAAAGGCAAAGATGAAGCTAACTATGAGATTAATCCCCAGTCCACTGGAAGCTGTGAAGAGGGGAGGAGTTTCTCTGGTCAGAGAAAAAACTAATTATAAAGTAGCATTTCGTTAGATAAAAATGTTCCCTATAAGTCTTAGAACATGCAGGCGTTGAAGAAGCACCACTTTTCATGCTTTGTTAAAAATAAAATGCTTGAATTAGTCAGGTTTATATCAGATGTCAGACATTCTGCATAGTGGAAATCCTTTCAAAGTCACCTGACTGTGCTCCTGCTTCTTGGTGTTTAAACAGATGGTTCAGGCACTGCCTATTGCTGTGTTAAATCCCTGTGTCAAGATAAACCCATTGACAAGTTTGTTACTGGGTAATAAACATCAGCTAATGCTTTTTTTGGGGGAAGGGTGGGTAGGTTGGCTTGGCTTTTGTGTGTCTTATGTAGAAGTGCTTCCCGGTGCTTCCATAGCACTTTTTGTCTGCTGTTTTCAAAGCTTTCTATAGAGAACAAACTATTATCTTTAGTTTGCAGAATGGAGAAGAAAAAGTGAGAGACCCATGTTTGAGCCATGCACTGGGCTGGTCTTTGATCTTCTGATAGGCCCCAAGTCTTCTGGGACCAGTCCATGGCTTTGGTCTCTAAAGCAGGTGGCCATTTTGATTTCATTCCTTGATACTTGCCTTTACAGGTCTGCAGGAAAAAAAAACCCTTTGGTTTAGTATATTCCTAACCCCTAGGATGTAAATGGCCTTTTATGAGTGGCAAAACTACACTTGGAGTTTTAACTTTTGTTAGTATTAATAAAAGAGCCATGATAGCATAACCTTTGTGCTGTCTATGCACAACCCAAGAGCCCATTCCAGCCCAAACGTGTTTTCCAAGTCATATGTTTTCATTAGAAGAAATCATAAGTCCTCCTGTGTTTTCAGGTGGTTCTCCAATGGTTTATTTAGTTGCTCTCCACTGGCAGAAGGGAGTAGTTACTGCTTCTGATTCCTGAGGAAGGACACACAGACTGCAGGTGCATACCCAGACTGGATGATGTGCTAATAGAAAAGTTCCAGTGTCATTCTCAGAACTGGGGCTCTGCTGTTCTCCAAGTGCAGTTTGCTTGTACCTTTGCACTGAAATAGTTGGTCCTCCAGCGACATATAATTTGTGTGTGTTATGAAACGACTCTTCTTTTTCTTTCCCCTGTCCTCTCTATGTTGACCTCTACTTGTTTAAGTGGTTTTGAGCTAATGTTGTTTTGCCTCATCAGCAAGCATCATACCATCCAGACGTGAGCGAGGAAGTTCGAGAGAGAGCCCTGCGCTTTGGGACAGAATGTACCCTGGGATACTTGGAACTCCTGGAACATGTTCTCCTGGTAAGGAGTTCTGAGCAGGCACATGTTGGATCCCTTACGAGGACAGTAATCTTTCTGACCTCTTTCTGTAGTGGCTGCTGGTGACAGATTTTTGTCAGTTTGTCACAGTTCAGCAGAAGTGCTGAACCAACTAAATAACAGATGTTGCTAAGATTTTTGTCGTCTTTCTCCTGAATTCATACTCTTGAGGGTTATGGTAAAGATGCAATTGAGATGTTATCCAAGTAATTAATTCATTCATCTGTGGCTACCCTGGGCTCTTCTCCTGCCATACACAATCTTGCTAACATTCTAGTTCAGATTTGTTTTGTTCAGGTAAAAGAAAAGGATAACATGGTTTCAATGCCAGACAATCCTGTTGCTTCCTAATCCTGGTAGTTTAGTCCAGTAGTTTTCAACCCTTAGACCTGCAGCGTAATTTAGTTTATAACCTCCAGAAACATGGATCTTCTCAGATTAGAAATCTCAAATTTGTCAGAAATTGAGTAGGCCCTTGGCTGCAAAGGGGGAAACCTGCTTACAAAACAATAAAGTGGGTTTTCAATGTGCACCTTGTTTTCAGAGCTACTCTGGGGTTTTGAGAACATTAAGGAAATATACATTTGTGTGTGATTTCTGAGATGCAAACTCTTGTTTTGCTCTTAAATCCCTCTGTCACACTCTCAGAAGGAGTTTTTCAGTGTAACATAATTTTCAGAACTGAATCTTTTTTTGCCTTACAATATGGCAATTAAAAATGCAGCTGTTGTTGAGGGTAAAAATTTAACTTCATTGTCTGAATTTCTGCCTATTTTCCATTTGAACAATTAATTAAATTAATACTTGATACATATTCAGTTCAGAGGTGTCTTTTTTCTACTTCCATTTTAAGGATATTGACTCAGGTTGGCATTTCCATTGCGTTCATCACTGCTGAGTTTTACCAGCAGGGGCAATGGAACAATTTGTCCTGGATGCTGTCTCTAGGCACATCAAGGACAAGAGAGTCATTCCGCACAGTCAGTATGGTTTCACCAAGGGGAAGTCATGCTTGACCAAGCTGACAGCCTTTTATGAGGGCATAGCCAGGTAGATAGATGATGGCAGAGCAGTGGATGTGGTCTGTCTTGACTTCAGGAAGGCATTTGACACAGTCTCACATAGTATTCTCTCAGCCAAACTGAGGCAGTGTGCACTGGATGATTGGGTAGTGAGGTGGATGGTGAGCTGGCTGCAGGATAGAAGCCAGAGAGTAGTGGTCAATGGGACAGAGTCTAGTTGGAGGCCTGTATCTAGTGGAGAGTCCCCCAAGGATCAGCAGTGGGACCAGTCTTCTTCAATCTATTCATTAATGACTTGGATGAGGGATTAGGGTGCACTGTCAGCAAGTTTGCTGATGACACAAAGCTGGGTGGTGTCGCTGACACCCCAGCAGACCTGGACAGGCTAGAGAGCTGTGCAGAGAGAAATTGAATGAGGTACAACAAGGGTAAGTGTAGAGTCTTGCATCTGGGCGAGAACAACCCCAGGTCCCAGTATAGTTTGAGGACTGACCTGTTGGAGAGCAGTGTAGGAGAAAGGGACCTGAGGGTGCTAGTAGACAGGATGACTATGAACCAGCNAGAACACCTCCCTTATGAGAAAAGGCTGAGGGAGCTGGGTCTCTTTAGCTTGGAGAAGAGGAGGTTGAGGGGTGACCTCATTAATGTCTATAAATGTATGAGAGGTGGGTGTTAGGAGGATGGAACCAGGTTCTTCTCAAGGGCATCTGGTGATAGGACAAGGGGTAATGGGTGCAAGCTGGAATAGGAGGTTCCATATAAATATTAGAAGAAACTTCTTGTCAGTGAGAGTGATGAAATATTGGAACAGGCTGCCCAAGGGGGTTGTGGAGTCTCCTTATCTGGAGATGTTCAAGACCTGCCTGGATGTCTTCCTGTGTGTCTTGGTCTGGGTGATCCTGCTGTGGCAGGAGGATTGGATTGGATGATCTTTTGAGGTCACTTCTGATCCCTAATGTTTCTATGATTCTGTGAACTTGGTAATCCTATTTCTTGCTAGACAATCAGCTAGTCAGAGGTCCAGAAAGACTAAACCTGATGTGTAAATATAATGACTATAATATCTGAGAATGGCATGCTAAAGTTGCATATTCCTCCCATATACTTACAAACTTGTCTCTGTTTTGGAGAATTATATGCTGGTTTTAGTACTGAGAACTTGTAACTCCTGTGGAAATGCAGGGCTGTGCCACTTCCCTCATCTCCATCAATGTAACTGCTCCTAGTGACTGACAGACAATTGTATTTCTCTCTTCAAGCTAATGTTTTCTCTTAGCTGATTGCTGTATAAAATAAATGTTTCACTAGTGTTCCTTGGTAATATTCTAGCATTCACTGGAATCCTTACATGTTTCCTTAATGTGTGTAATTACGTTTTTTTCTTTTTATTTAGATCCTTCAAAAACCGACTCCAGAACTAAAGCATCAGTTGGCCTCCTTTTCCAAGCGGGTTGCTGGTGCTGTTACAGAGCTCATCCAGTCAGCAGAAGCAATGAAAGGTCAGTTGGGCAGCCTGACTACAGGTACAGGTGCCCTTTACTCCAGAGATTATCAGCTGTCATTTGTATAGATTAAAACAAAATCAAAGTCTAGCAAACCCCTTTTTGTACGTTCTTGGTGTCTTGGTTCCACTTACTTCCATACTTTTCATTTATCCGCAGTTATTTACTTGTTCACAGTGTTGTTAGGCATGTCTGTTTGACCCCCCTCCCACTTAATGTGATCAGTCATAAGACATCAGTAAATCATGCAGCCTTTGAACATGGAAGCCTTCAAGCAGAGCTCTCCAGGGCCACAGTAGCAAAAAACAAAATACAATACTACCCCTCTGGAACTGGTGTCTGAATGGTAATTGTATGATTGGTTCCATGTTTGTTCAGTGAATGTAAGTCCTTTACATTATGTGGTAGTTGCTTTCCAACTTCAGATAGAAGGGGATACCATCATCTTAGTGAATTAATCTTTAGCATCTATCAGTTATATCAAGTTTAGGTCTCCAGTGCTTATATTCCTTTGTCCTAGTCCTGCCCTGAAAAAGTGTTAATGAAGAAATGGAATTTCAGAAAATTGTGATCTGGATATTTCTTCAATGCTTAGCATCGAATATCTTGTGGACAAATATATTCGATCACCAAATAAGCAGTGAGTCCCATTTCATAGCAGAAGTTCTCCGTTTTTCTCCTAGATCAGTGATATTTTCGTCAGATTATGACTTCCGTAGTGAATTTTTCATCTAGCCATGCATGTGAAATCTTAGAGCAACAGTTTTAACAATTTAAATTACATGAAAACCTATTAAAGGTGGTTTTATCAGATATTCGACTGTTCTGGCTGAAGCACTTTGGCTACCACATTTACTGAGATGAGAACTTTATTCTACAGAAATCTTTACGACTGTCAGAAAGACTTATAAACATTTGAATCTCATAGGTAGTGTTTGCTTGGAAAAGAATCCTGACAACACTTTTTATACATGGGAATCTCTTATTTTCTTATAGGATTTTTGTCCTCTATGTCTTAATACAGCTACTGTGATCCTTATAAATGCTGATATACATTGTGTTTTTTTCTTGGTAGGTAAATTTATTTAGCTCTTCAGCCTTTTCTGTACGCTTTATGTTTCAGAATTTCTGTATCTCCTTTGCTGCTAAGCCAACATCAGAATTTTCCTGAATGCTTTTAAAACGTCTTTCTGTTGTCCTAATCTTTGGAGACAATTATTAATCTCCAGCAGTTTTTGCATTGTTAAGTCATATTCATTAAAATAAAAATTCACTTTTAATTTCTGTTTTCACTTACAGCCTGTAGGGTTGGAATTTTTTCTTAATTTTGGAAGTTTATTGTGGAGAGTAAAATGCTTTTTAACCATTCCAGATTTTCATTCGTATTTTTAATTTATAGATAAACAGTGTCAAATTCTGATTCCTAAACAATTTAGCATATAAATATTTTCACCTTTGTGAAATGCCTTTTCTTTGAAGAGGAGCTACATTTTCCAGGCTTGCTATTCACTGCGTTTACACAGGCTTCCTGTGCAAGTATTTTTTGCCCTGGCCATATGCTGTTGTTAGGGTTCAATATAGAATCCCTACATGTTGTACAGCATTTGAGTTGAGAAGTTGTCTTTGGTAATGTTTTGATATGTGATGTAAAATGCAAATTCATGTACTATATAGTGATTACCAACATGAAATAACTTGCAGCTTCCTGGGAATACAGTACCATGTGCTTAAGCTTTGTCGCAGCACATCATAAAGAGGAACCACTAATTTTGTATTGTCCTGTGATCTGGTTCATCCACAGCAGAAACCGATTATTTAGCTGGTGCAGTGTTTCACCCATGAGCTTTCAAAATCATTTCCTTGATGTTTGATGCATCAGACACAGGTTTTGCTATTCCTGATACAAAGTGCCAGTATCCTTCTTCCCAGTTGCTTTTTCATAGTAACAATTAGTATTTCAGTTGGTATTTTAATATTAGGTTCACACAAGCTTTCTGATCAAGTTTCAATGAGTTTAACAAGGCCTAGTCTTCATTTGCCTAGTACTCACTCTTCCCTTCCTTTTCTGTTTCCATCTGGCTCCACTTTCCCCCCCCATTGCCAGTAGCATTTATGAAATTAGAAGTTTTCTTTCTGGTTTCCTTTTCTCTTTCCATCTGAATTTCCTTTTGGCTGTGTCACTGCTTCTCTCAGTCCAGAACTGAATATTTCTGAATGCTGAAATCCAGATAGTATTATGAACAATGTACTGAGAGCTTCCAAAAATCTGAGATCACTTCCAAACAACTATTCATTTTGTGGACCTACAAAATGCCTTTGAGCCCAGACTAGCTTAATCTCTAACTGCTGCAGAAAACTAAATCCTGAGATGTGTGTGTTCTGTCAGACTTCTCAACGTACCTTACAACTTGGTCAGTTTAGGAACCAATTTAGTAAGAGCTCCAATAAGCCAGAGTTGAGTCATAGGTAGTTTTGTTCCCAGAATAGACAGTATCCCTTCTTGGTGTTGCTCTGCTTACACAGTTCTTAAAGTACTTTCATAACAGAAAAATCCTGCAAAATATTTTTGTTCACTCTGACTTACATTTTGCTCTCAGTGGCATAAACTACAGTGGGTTCAGGCCATTGTGATGCTGAAGTCAGCTTTCCACGATGTGCATTCAGAATTTGACACTTGAAGTGTGGTTGTAAATCACCCTGTTTGAATGGCAGCTCACAGTGGCACTGAAGTTATTGTCTTCATCTCCATTAATTTCAGGGACAGAGTGGGTGGATCCAGAGGACCCAACAGTCATTGCGGAGACAGAGCTACTAGGGGCTGCAGCATCAATTGAGGCTGCAGCAAAGAAGTTAGAGCAGCTTAAGCCAAGAGCCAAGCCAAAGGTGAGTGTCCCTCCCCATTGTTTCTTTGAAGTTAATAAAGCAGAAGATGCTAGAGCCTCTGTATCAGTGCATACTGTGTTACTGTCCACAATAAGGATATAAACAACCAAGCCTGGTGTCAGTCTCTGAGTCACTAGACGGTGAACTGTACCCTGAAGGAAGAGAGTAAAAAGATGCTTTCCAGGGAGTGAGTCAAGCGCGAGCCATAAGCAATAAAGGAAATAAAACCGAATGCTAGAAATGTTTTTAAGAGTTATAGTATCATTTCTCTTGATTATTTGTGGTTTTGTTTCCAAACACATTTTACTGATGTGTGAAGTCATTTCCTTTGAAGACCCTTTATTCTCATCTGTTCATGTAGTATAGTAGGAGAAAGCAGCAGCAGCACAAAAGGGATTCAGCAGAACTTCAGGATTTTCTAAGATTAGAACAATGATATTCTATGTCATGATAAAAGAGTAGCAGCTTCAGTAGCAAACCAGATATATGGTATGTCCATTTGTATTGAATTTTCCCAAAGGAAAATAAATTACAATTGGTTACGGAAGTAAGTGGTGTTGCATGTCACCAGGTCATTTCAAATGTGTCTCTGAATATATTACAGAAAACTAATCCAACTCTTTTCACACATGGTCCAGTGAATACATGAAGCTGCTGGTAGTTGTGGTTGTATGCATAGGTCACGAATCCTGGATCACAGAGACTTGCCATCTTTTGACTAGCATGGAATAGCAGGTTTTAGAAGAAATCACCACATTGCCTAGAGTTGTTTCTTTGTATAATCAGCACTGGCTGTGTAATTGACTTCAGGAAAGACTGGGTATCTAATTTCCTCTTTTGTGCTGCTTTGTAGGTGAAAAACTGCTTTTTAAGTGAAGCTACTTAGAAGTCTTTCTAAAAAGCAGGGCCTCAAGAACATGCTGGATAATTTTTTTCAGTGCAGGGTCATATTTTGTCATTCAGGAACATCAGATGAAATATTCCTTGGTAGCTTCACTCTTTGAGGGCTTCCCACCCCTCTCACCTTAGTGATGGGAATAAATTAGCTCATGTAAAAGAAATGCTCTTTGTTTCCCAAATATGTATGTGTGTATATATATATATATAAAAAACAAGTGTATTTTGTTTATAAAGAAAAATGTTCCCTTATAATGAGATTCTACAGAGAAGACGACACAGGCTGAGTCTGAGGTCAGGAAAACTCCTCCATCACCTTCTCTATAAAATCACTGCACAATAGCATATATGCATTGCCTGGTACAGTTGCCAGCGAACAGTTTCCTTCCAATATCTAAGCCACTCTAGGTCATTGTAATTTCCCAGCGAATACAGGCCTCCCACCTGCTTCTCAGTTAACATGGTAATTTGAGTATCCATCTGCCTGTGATTTGTTGGCCTATTGCATGGCATTTTCTGATACTAAAATTCATATCCAACTCTTTAATTTGGAATGTAAACGTCCTCCTTTATGAGATGTTTACAATATGAATTGTAACATACATCAACAGTACTAGGACGTTCATACCTAGAAACCCCTTTTTCTGCTGAGGACTTGTAGCTTGTGTCCTCCCAGCATAGAATTGCTGCTTCGATCAGGTTCTTTTTCGTGCTTGTTTTTGACAACAAGCATAACGTTGCGCCATGGATGTCTAGACTGGGTAAAGGGGTTGATAGACTATTTTTTCTTACGCTTACTGTATGAAATGGAGAGACAGCAGCTACCTTTGTGTGACGGAACAGACCACTGCTCAAGCTGGACCAATATCCTGGTTAACAGTAATAACCATCAGGTGAACTTGCAGAGAAGTCTTTAGTTGATTTAGAACAATCTGCCTGCAGAAGATCCAGTATCTTCTTCAGAATTATTTGCTGGCTGTTTCTCTAGTTTGGCTTAAGCTTCTTTTGTTAGGCCAGGGAGTGGGAGTAATTTGGTTTAGCCTTGACATTTTCATCTTTGTGTTTTAATTTGTCTATTACCACTATATTAAAAATCATCAGTGAAGGTAGAGGGATTTTGTAATTTATTCCACTATCTGTATATTTTAAAATACTTTGGGATTTTTTTGAATTCTTTTCCTTGATTTCTCTTAGTATTTTTACATCTGTAACCCCTGTGTTCTATTAAATGGTACATACTCTGTTTGCTTCAAATCCTGGCCATTAGGTGCAGGTGAATTTGCTCCTAACATGCTTAGTCACTATTCCAGTGCCCCACTTTTACACTGTCTTCTGAGCGTGTACCTTGCCATCAATTTGATTACTGTCCTAAAAAGTTATTGTTCTTCCTCCCCGTGATGCAAAGCCTGGTGTGTATTCTCACTGCAGTGTTCAAGGCAGGGAATGATCTGTGAAGCAATGGGGTCTTTAAGGAGGTTTTGGCTGTCATATTTTCTTGAAATGTAATTAGGTTTTAACTGAGTATGGACTCTCTTCTTTTTTGTTTCCTGTGTGTCTTGCAGTGCAGACACATAATCCTCCTATTATGCAAATATGCCACTGGCTGTAAAAGAACAACCCCCCGAAATCACTAATTTTTTGAAGTGGGAAAACTGTTCAACAAAAACACTTTTAAGGAAAAAGCAGGGGTAGATGAGGTACAACAGCAGAGAGCATTGCTGTATACTACCCTATTCTCTTGGTATGCTCTTCTTGCTTTCATGCAGGCTTGTGCCTTGAAACACAAGTACCTTTAGCAGTCAGCCAGAATTCCCTGCTGTAAGCTTTTGGCAGTTTGTCCATTTTTGTTTTTCCCCAAGATGAATCAAATCTGGATGCCTTTTTCTGCAGGACTCTGTGTGATATGTTTGATATATTAGGTTGTTATTTAATCCAACTATATATCAAACATATTCCTACAGTGTTCTGCCCTGTCTCCGGGGGTTTTAACATAGTAGAAGGCAATATGAACCAGTACAGTAACTCACAAGCAGGTTTAGAAGACTTCCTGCAAACTCCTAATTTAATCTAATTTAAAATATGTATGTGAAGGGCTCCTTTATCAGTAGAGTTGCTCTTGGAAGGATTTTTAAGTTGTGTAGGGCCTTTTAGGACAGTGAGCAACAGCTGTGCCAAGAATGACTGTAACTGAAAAGGTTGTATTTTCCATGGCTCAGTGTAATAACTTGTACAGTTCGATCTTCTCTTTATGAAACAGAAAATGATTGCCGCTTCAAAACAAAATGGTTTGCCTTTTGTGTGGTTTTTTTTTTTTCCACTACTGTTTAGCAATGAGACTGGGGGCTCATTTGTTCTGTTAACTCTGACTTTAATTATGGTACCCCTAATAATGGAGATTCTATAAAAAAAGGATGTTAAAATACAATACATAACATCTCAAGTGATATTTTTTGATGGCAGAAGCAACATTTTCAGGATATTTCATAGCCAACCTAATTTCCATTTGTCTCTTCTGGCGACTTAATTTTCATGTTCATTTTTATAGTCAGTATGTTGTCAATGACAGTTCACTAGTTTAAGCTTGTAGAAGAATAGATGTTGCTCTTTGTGGGGCTGCTTCAGGAAGGAAAAGCTAATAGCTTGTCTCGCAGATCAGATTTTCTAAAGAAATCCCAGCAACTAAAATCTTCCAAGGTGAAATGTTCTGCTATATATTCCATCATTGCTATTAACTTTGTTCACGAAGGCTGTGAACTGAAACATTGTGAGGATGGTGTTGATGAGTGTCAACTTGAGACTGTTTAGGATACTCTCTTTAAAAATGGGAATGCTCTTTGCCACTGACAGTGCTGGGTGAGCATTGTGCCTCCTTCCCCATTTCAGACAGGAGTATCAAGACATTAAATGTCATACCTGAGAAGGCTGAAGAGGGAAGTGCAGGGAAGAAATAGCAAACTTTTGTTAGGTAAGACACACACTGAACTAGAGTTAAGTTTGTCTAAGTCTGCTTCAAGAATAAATTCTCCAAAGAAGGGATCAAGTGTCAATAGAAAACTTGTTTTCCAGTAATAAAAGAAGTTGTGAGATGACAGAAATGCAGGATTTGGAAGCCTGAGAAACTCGGGATGTGCTTTCTTCTTCCCACCCCTCAAGTTTGAATATATTTGAAAAGAAGTTAATTTGGGACTCAGGGAAAGAATCTGTTATCTTCTGAGATATTGAAGTTTAGCTGTTACCCTGCTAAGCTTTACCTGCTACTCCACAGTGGAATTTAATTCAGCCGTTGTACAATGGCATTCTCAGTAATGCAAGATTTGATTTCTCTGTTTTCCCTCTTCCTTTGCACTTCTGTAAACTATTTACCATTACTATTAGTAATAACAATAAATAAGTGCTAATTAGTAAATATTTAATATTACTATTTACAATGTAGTTTCACTACACTGAACTGAGTTCAATGACTTTTCTTTAGCCTCTTTCTGGTGGCTGGTTTTTGGCAAACAGAGTATCATCTGGGCACATACAAGGCTGCCTGTTGATCAGAGCACAGCCAGGAGCATGTCTTATAATGTCACGAAAGAATACCTCCTTTATAAAAAAGGGAGACACTGAAATGCTTTCTCTCGTCAGTCTGAGTTTCTGACAGTGCTGGCACGTAAACAATATATATCGTGTTTGTTATGTTGGAAAGGGGCGTTTAAAAACTCTCTGTAACGATGGGTCTGGGACAACAGTGAAAGTGCACTAACAGTTGTGCTTTTGTTGGTATTTTAGTTTAAGTCTAGAGTCAACTTAAAGCTAACAATGAATCTCTTCTGTAAAGCAAAGAAATCTGATTTTACTGTACCAAATTCTGGGTAATCACTTAGGGTTTGTGATGTCATAACTGATGTAAGAATTTTATAAATAAGACTTGAGGCCTGTTGCATAAATTCAGGACCAATGTGATTGCCCCATGGTCCTGCTCTAGCAACAAGGTTGGATTAGATCTTCAGAGGTCTCTTCCAGCCCAAACCATTTGGTGATATAACAATGGTCTTGATGTTATATTGCAAGCATTGCAAATACTCCCATGAAACATGACTTACTCCTTTAGCAATTTCTTGTGTTCTTATTACAAAGACACAGGCTGAAGTTATTATTTAGCCCAATAGCTAGGCAAGACAAATACCTTTTCCTTGAAATATGTGGCTTTTCCTAAAGGATAAAAAAATCTTTATAAAGTGCAAACAACTTCATCTACACATCAATTTTTATTTTCAGATCGTTCCACTTTTCTGCTGTCTATGGATGCTGCAGTTTCATCTCCTGGACTTTGTTTTAGTTGTGTAGCAGTTCTGTGAAAGTGCTGTAGATCTGAGTTTTGCTTGATGTGCTGTTCCATAATGATTCATAGTTACTCATAATTATCTATTGTTATTTTATAACTGACTACTGTTTAATCAGATTATAACAGGAGAGCTAAATATGGTTTAAACTGAGATGGAGGCACTTAGACTTGCAAATGTATTGCCCAATTCTCTAACACAAATCCCACTTAGCTGGTGTTGCTTGAGGGAAAGAACCTGTATTTCAAAAGCCTCATCTCTCACAAGGTGATGTGCTCTGTTATTGATTCCATCATGCCTACTGGTCACACTACAAACAAAATACATTCTGATAATTTATTTTGTATATTAGAATCTGTGGCCCAGGCCTGGTTCTGTTTAAAGTAACAATAACCATTGGTCTATTCTGTGAACTACTCAGAAGGTAGCAAGCACATTTAGATAGGTTAATGTTTTCAGTATTTGTTTATATTAGAGAGTCTAGGAAATTATTGTTTGGTGGAACAAAAACTTCATTAGGAGCAGCTGGTCTATCTGTTCGCACATGCTTGGTGAAAGACACGTTTGGATGACTGAAGTGTTTCAGGCAGACCTTTGGAACTTCATTTTTCCAAGATGAATAAACGGACTGCTTCACAGTGCTGCTCTCTGAAATCACAGTTCTTACCTAGAGCTGTTAAATCTGTGCTCTGACTTGGTATCTACATTACATTTCTTAGTACAGGCAAAGGAAACATCGTTCTTTTTTAGCGCCTTCAATCTTTAGGTATTTAGAATATGCTCTGCCTGGTTTTCAAGTCCTGGAAGCCAGTACTATAGCACTGCAAAGGCAATCTTGGTATGAAAAACAATTTCCTTTCAGACCTGCGCTTCTCTGAATGTAGTTTTAAGTAATCCTAGTGGAGGTAATGTATCAGAAAGTTGAAGGCAATCTTTTAAGTATCTTGTCTGATGCTCAAGACACCATGTTTCAACAGCTATGTGGCAAACTTAATACTTAAATTCACTTAGTTGACTCCCAGCTTTAGTCCGCATGAGACACCACTGCAAAAATTATGTTGTAGGTCTTGATGAATTTACTGGTATGTTCCAGGACCTTGTCTCAGTTTGTATATGTTATCAGTGTTGAAAATACAACTGCTTTCAGCTCAATGATGTGTGACATTGTTCTTTCTTGGTTGTAGCAAGCAGATGAGACACTGGATTTTGAAGAACAGATCCTGGAAGCAGCTAAATCAATTGCAGCTGCTACCAGTGCACTTGTGAAGTCAGCTTCAGCGGCCCAGAGAGAACTGGTGGCACAGGGAAAGGTGGGTAAACAGGACAAGCAGAAACAGCAGGGCAGGAAACCACCAAAACTGAATCTAGTCTCTTAACTCTTCTTTGTTAAAACAGTAGGAAAGCAACTTGGGAAGAACTAAAGGATGTATGAATCTTTCCATTGTTAATCATAATACATGGCTCAGATCTGTTTCTGTTTAACAAAACCCACCAATATTTATTTATATTTAGTTAAACGTCTAGTGTTTGGCTTTTCAGATGCTTCAGGTGTGGGGAAGTTTTGTGTTTGTGGGTTTTTTTCATTTTGTGAAGATCCGTGATTCAGGCTAATAGTGCACAGGTCCACAAGACAGTTTGGGAATCCAAAACTCTCATGTCACTGTATGCAGTACCACTCTGGACCAGAATAGCAAAGGACCTCACGAATTATTCTCTCAATGTTTTATTGTCTGATTCAGTGGGGACCCAAGCCTCCATGAAAATTCAGAACCCCTAAGTGAATGTGCTTGTAATCATTGCTGGGACCAGTGGCCTAAGTGCTTGTAATAAGTTTTATTCCTCTGGTCTGGTCAGGATCGAGGTCTTTGTAATTCATTTCATATCCATCACTGGGGGTTTTTTACCACTTAATATACTCAGAAACATAAGATCTGAACATCAAACAGGTATGTTGCTTGTGAGAACAATTGTTAATGAGATTGTTATTGTTGTATAGTTATGGTTTCCATTTTCATCTGATTTTTTGTTCTGAGCAGATGTTATCATGGATCCTGTCACAAAAGTGCACTGCTGATATTTTACCTGGGATTCCTGGTGAACTGTGCTTGTAGTTGCAGCAGCAGCACAGAGCACTTGTTAACTGTTTGAAAAGACCCACTATAAGTGGTAGCTACAGAACTTACCAATAATGCATAACTCAAGACATTATCAACATCCATTTGATTATGGAGACAGCCCAAAAACTGAGAATTTTAATTCACCTGCTTTGCTTAGATTGTTGTGCAGTCTGCTTTTATGTGATAAGACCTATTCTTACTTCATGATGCCATACAGCTTGCTTCACTTTCCTCACTACTATGACTGTGAAGGTTATACAGAATAATGCAGAATGTGTTTCTGTCCTGAATCTCCTTGGGTAGTTTTGGCTTCTTTGCTGCCACAGATCCGTTTCTGTTTGTGTCGGTCAGGTTGAGGTTAACAGCTCTTGCATCTTAATCTAGCCAAGCACAGATAAAAGCAGTTCAACACTGTTATTTGTCTCTTTGAGGGAAGCTGTAGCTTGCTGTTCTAGCAGAAACCACCCATGCCGTATAGCAGATCTGTTCAGCTTTTCTAAAATTAACCCTTTTGCTTTGTCCATCGCTCTTCTATAACAACTGTCTGAAGGGTCGTGAATTTGTGTAGCTGTTGACTTTCACTGGTAGTTTCTCACCTGCTGGAGGATCTGCATATAATACTGTTATCTCTATGGACAGAAATAAATCCCAGCCAAAATCAAAATTTCATTCAGTATCAAACTTTGAGGTTGTTTGTGGCACATCTTCTCATATGGGAGATGTGAGAACTATCTCACAAGTAAACAGACATTAAGATACTTATGAATTAGTGAAACTCTAATCTGTTTTGCTTTTATTTCTTAATAATTACTGAGGTAACTGTGACTATTGGCTACCCTCTGAGTCCTGTGGTAGCCGTGTGTCTCCAGGTCAGCCAGAAGTAGGGGAATTTGGCTTCTAAAATTCTATCCAAATTTTTGCCCATAGTGAATGGCTCCAACCTGCCAGGTGCAAAGATTTTTTTATTGATATTGGGAGAAATTACTTGTGATAAAACCTCTAAGGCATGAACTCCTTTCAGAAGAGCATGGCTGGTGTGTAGGTGGGAAGGACAAGTTTGATCTGTTCAGCATCCATTGTTTCAGTACTGAACTGTAAGTGGTACTGACTGTTGGCTTAAATAACTCTCTGACCTTCTTTTTTGATACAGAGGCACTGGGAATTCCTCACCAACTGTGTGGGTGTGTGTGAACCAGGCATGGTCTTGTCACAGATAGATTTGTGGCATTGCCTGGTTAAAGCTGTGAAAGTATCCTACAAGGCAAATTTATCCATTGCTGTAGTTGAAGAGATTTCTAGGAAATTTTAAGTGAAACTACTTCCTCATGTGGAATTCTTATACAATAATTAATTTGTATTAGACAACTCTTTTTATTTCTGCAATATAGATTAAATCTGGGAACTTGGATCTGATTTATACTCTTCCACACACTCCTCCCCCAATCACTCACTCACATATGCCCACATATAAAATTCAGACCCCACTAACTCCTGCATCTGTGCTCTAGTTAAAATATTATTTCTGAGGAGGATTAGCAAGAAAACCTTGAAACCTAAGGAATTCAGGGACCTAGTCTATTCTTTTGTAGAAGTTATTTCCCGGTTATACAGAGGCGTCACCACAGCTATGAGAGCTCACATCCTCTGTGTATGTTGACACTACACATAAGGATTTGATTCTGATTCCCAAGATCCCCATTACGCACAAATCCCTGCTTCCATTTCTTTTAAAAATGCAGCTTGGTTCTTGGCCATGTTTACATTTCACATCTACCAGTTCTTCTCAAAACTCCCAGGTGCTGGCAATGGCCTACAGAATTGTGCTTCATTATTTTCATCCGACATGAAAATAAAACTGTCTCCTAGTTGTTGGTGGTATACCGTTGATGTCATGGTTGAGCCATGCAGAGAAAAGGGCTGCTTTTCTCATGCTGCTTTTAGGCACAAAGGCAGTGAGGGGGTTTCCCTGTGAAGCTTTCTGGTTTGCACCTTCTCTTAGTGCTGGCTTCAGAAGATATCCAGTGATTACATAAATCCAAATGTATTGTAGAGACAGAAATAGCGTATTTTACATACCAGGAGCTTCATCTTTTGTGCTTGACTGCAACAGTCATTACTCTGGGACTTGTACACAAGTTGCAAGGACAATGCAATTCAAGCTGCAGAGCATGCTGGACACTGTGTAAGCAGGCAGGTGTATGCTGGAAGCTCACTTAAAACTCTCAGTTTTTCCGCTCCTGTACATATTGAACACAGTCATAAGTGGGTGTTTCCCTTTTTTCTGTCACGGGTTACTCTTTGTCTAACTCTGAGCCAAAGCAATTGTGTTTTCTGTTTCATTGTAAGCCAGCTCTGAACTGTTTGTTTCAGGTTGGAGCAATCCCTGCAAATGCAGCTGATGATGGACAGTGGTCTCAGGGACTTATTTCTGCTGTGAGTAGTTGCTTCTCCTATGAAAACCCGGCACATTCTCTGAAGAAATAATGTGCTATGAGAATATGTTGTCACTTCTTTTACTGTGTCCTAGGCTCGAATGGTGGCAGCTGCAACCAGCAATCTCTGTGAAGCAGCTAATGCATCAGTACAAGGCCATGCTAGTGAAGAGAAGCTCATCTCTTCTGCCAAACAAGTGGCAGCTTCTACAGCACAGTTACTCGTGGCTTGCAAAGTGAAGGCTGATCATGACTCTGAAGCCATGAGGAGGCTACAGGTACTCATGTTCTTCTTTACTGAAAATGAGGAGTACTGCTGCATAAATGCCCTTAGAGCATAGTGTGAACAAACCCAAATTTATAGAAATAGTTTATTGAATTTTCAGAATTCTCTTTTTTTTCTTTCTTGGGGGATTCTGGAGCATTTTCATCCATTGAGGATGAAGTGAGTGTGCATTTGTCATTATTCAGCAGCAGCTCCAGCTCACATCATTGTTTCTTTTATTCTTAATTTTTAAAAGATGCTGAAATATGCCAGTGTTGGCTGGCCTGTGCCAAGCCCTGGTTTAGCTGCAATATTGATAGATTCATATTGATCATAAGCCACAGGGATACATGAGCTAAGAATGTTCCTTATGTGCTTTTTTATAGCAACTGAGAAGAGTTGGTTTTTCTGCAGTTACTCTGCATTCAGTTAGACTTCCAGTGAGCTTGCAGACAGGTAACCACATTCAACTTGTGATGCACATGAGCATCTTCCTGACCTCTGCAAGATCATCTGTTGTTCACAAAGCACTTGCCTCACACTAGCCTGCCTTGTGGTCAGTTGTCCTTTGTTTCTAGCAATCAAGAGACAGCAATTACAGATTATTACTTCTAAAATGGAGAGTCATTGCCAGACAGAAACAGGAACAGAAGTTGATGCAACATCCCAACTAATGTCTGATTTAACTGTTTTACATGCAGTTGGCTCCCTTTTACATTACACATTTCATACTGAGCTGCTCTGAACTATTGCTGAACTGACCCTGTGTTATGACAGGTAAAATCTAATGTCTCCAATTTTATTTTAAGGTATATTTTTAAAAAGAGCTACAGCCCTCGCTTACATACTCTTCTGCAGGCTCAGCCTGGAATGTAAGGATTACTGCAGCTTTTTTCACACCACCAACAAGGGTTAGGTTTGGTGATGGTGAAATTTCTCATTTTTCTCTTACTTGCCCAGATGGACACTCAGTATAGCAGCTCATGTACAGACAGGTTAAGCAGAGTCCAACAAAAATGCACACGACTGACTGAGCAACGGAGACTCATGTAATCTTTTTTTTTTCCAAAGCAGAAAGATTATTTAGGAGGTTAAAGTAAATGTTTAAGGGTGTGAAAAATCTGTTTGTTTCTGTAGAGAACAGTGGCATGTTCATGTTATCTCTACAGTTGAGATGGTTTTAGTGGGTTCATATAGATTGACATTGCCAAGGGCCTGTGAGGAAGGTACCAGTCACTGGAATATAGTTCTGACTGTAATGCCAACCTGCACTTCAATATCCAGGTAAGGGGATTTTAAATCCTCTTCACACCAGAAGATGGGTCTGAGGGGATTTATCAAATGATAGAAACAGGAATAATATCACATACACTAGAGACTGTTTTCTCAGCTCTGACAGGAAATTGACACCTTGGCAAATATTGAATAGTTTGGAATGGAAATGAACCCAAGCATGGGTTGAAACTCAGTTTTGCCTCTTTAGCAAGCTTCATACTAGTCTCAAAATTAATAGTGAAGGGAAACGCAGTTTGGATTTGGATATAATGTCCTTTATGATAGCAAACACCAGTGAGTTGATGTCTGATGGTGTATTTGCCAAAACTACTGAGTCTTTGCAGCTGGCTTTGTCCTCAGCCCAGCATTCTTATAGGATTTTAATGAGTGTATTAGTTTTCTCTTTCCTATCCCACTAACAACTGCGGGTTTGGGAGAGGCATTTGAACTGCATTTCCCGTGAATACTAACTTGAAATGCACCATTACAGAGTCTGTACCAGAATTCAGTGAAATATTAAAATGCTTCCATTCTATTTGGATGAATTCCAGACTGAAATGAGCAAATGTAAAATAATTTGTCCTTGGGTCTTTTCAAGTAAGAAGAGAGATAAGTTGAAAGTGAGATGCAGCTGGAATAGAACTGGGGGGATGTGAGGGGAATGTTCAAAGCTGGTCCTTGTGGCTTCACCTCCTAGTGCTAGTGTGTCTCCACTGTGTGAGAGCAGGCTGGCCTGGCCAGTGGCTTATATGGGAATGAGTGGTGACATCTGGAAACCATGGGTCAGAGACCTCTACTCCTGTACTCTCTCACTGCTTGCCAAGTACCTCCCTTTTTCTGCACATAGTGAAAGACTTTATGTTGTTCTTTGGTGGTGTTGACTAATTTGCTGTTACACAGTAGGGTTTAGGTTCTAAGAATAGCTCTACTGCATTAGTCTAAAATGCTCTTTAACCTCAATGTGTATCCTGATTCTAGCCGTGCCCACTAGGAAATGCTTAGAGGAGCAACTAAGTGCAGAGTAAGCACACGCGAAACTACTCTCCACTATCTTCTTAGATTTCAGACATTTTCAGCTCAAGAACATCCCAAGCCAGATGCAGATCCTGCCTGTTCAGTAACACATGGTGGTTTTCTCTTTTTTTTCTTATTTTATCCAATCCTCCTTGACCCTAGGTAAACTTGCGGTCTAATTAGCACTATTTGGGCTGTAGATTAAGCAAGGACAATTGTTCCAGTGCCTATCCCAACCTGTTTCTGCCAATTGAAACCTACATAGCACAAATAACTGAATGACACACAAACCCATTCCTGTAGCACACAGGTCTCATGTTTCATTTACAGGATGGGCACTTGCCCAATACCTGGATTCTAGCAAGATTTAACCATTCACATCCTTCTCTGCATGAAGTATTCAGTTGCCCTTGAGAGCAGCTGTTATAGAGCTTTAAACTAGTTATGAAGGAGGAAGAGGAAATAACTGACATTGCTAGTGAGAACTCCAAATGAGTAGCTCAACACTTAAATAGAGCAGTGTGGCATCACAGATAATCATAAGGTCTGCCATCCCTCAACTTTGAAAACAGTGTCCTCGACTCCCTCCCTGAAATGTTTATACACCAATGCACGCAGTGCAGGAAATAAACAGGAGGAGTTGGAGGCTGCTGTACAACAGGAAAAATGTGATATGGTGGTTGTAACAGAAACCTGGTGGGATGACTCCCATGACTTAAGTGCTGTAATTGATGAGTAACAACTTTTCAGAAGGGATAGGCAAGGGAGAAGAGGTGGTGGAGTGGCACTCTCCATTAGGAAGACATATGAAAGCCTGGAAATTAATGAGTGTGAGGATAGGGTTGAGGCCTTATGGGTAAGAATCAGAAGCAAGGCCAGCAAGAGTGTTTTTGTAGTGGGAATCTGTTATAGACCACCCAACCAGGATAAAGAAGCAGATGAAATTTTTTATAAGCAGCTGAGGGAGGTTTCAAAATCACTGCCTCTTGTACTCATGGGGGCTTCAATTTTCCCAATATCTGCTGGAAATATGATAGAGCAGAGAGAGAACAGTCCCAGACATTTCTGGAGTGTGTGGAAGAGAACTTGCTAACACAACTTGTGAGACAGCCAACCAGGGAAGGCACCCTCCTGGACCTACCTCTTCTGAACAGGGTGGACCTTGTGGGAGAAGTAAAGGTTGGAGGTCATCTCAGTCACAGTGATCATGAGGTGATTTAGTGTTCAATCCTTAAAGAAAAAAAGAGAGGGGTCAGTAAAACTG
>VZRI01013037.1:5152-53887 GCA_013397515.1 Upupa epops
GTGACACCACCCAGCTTTGTGTCATCAGCAAACTTGCTGACAGTGCACCCTAATGCCTCATCCAAGTCAATCATGAGTAGATTGAAGAGGACTCGTCCCAGGACTGATCCTAGGGGGACCCCACTAGATACAGGCCTCTAACTAGAGTCTGAGCCATTAACCTCTACTCTCTGGCTTTTATTCTGCAGCCTGTTCACGATCCACTTCACTACCCAATCATCCAGTCCACACTGCCTCAGTTTATCAGTGAGGATGCAATGTGAGACTGTGTCAAATGCCTTACTGAAGTCAAGGTTGACCACATCCACTGCTCTGCCATCACCTATCCACCCAATTATGCCCTCATAAAAGGCTATCAGGTTGGTCAAGCACATCACCTCCCAGTATTCAAACTGAGTTCAGAGAAAACATGACTGTGATTAAACAAAGGCAAACTGAAGACCAAATGGAAGGTAGTGTGTGTTAAACAAGGTTTCAAGAGATACAGAGAATTAAATGATTGAATATCTGGAAGTATAAACAAACTTCCCTTTCTTCTGTATGATTTTACCTAGGTGTGCTATCATCTATGTCCGCTTGACTTACCAGACTTATTAGTAATGGAGGGTGATGGATAGTGTGAGGTAGAGGCAGCTGGTGATAGTAGTCTGATGACAGACTTTCTGCCAGGCACTGTGCATTTACGTGACGGGTCTGAAGCTGTGAGTATCCTTGGAAGCGAAGAGATCATTTGTAGAATGACAGGTGATGGCTGTCAGTTGAAGGAGTGGATAACAGTCCTTGAAAATGAAAATAAAAAATCTAAACAACATTCAATACTTCACTGAAAGTGTAAATACATTTCTGAAGACAAATATGTCAGTGAATTGAATAGTTTCTTCTCTTTCTCCCCCTTTTAAACTTTGTTTTCCAGCTCAGATTTACTAGACACATTCAGAATTTATTTATGTGATGCTATTTTTGCAGTTCCTTTATAGACTGGAACTGCAATTTTAATAGGCTCCACAAATGACTCTTTTTATTTTCGGCGCACAGAACACTGCGTACTAAATGCAAGGCAATACAGGTTGCACAAAACACATGAACTTCAGTACTTCTACGCTGCATTCAAGAATAGAAGCTTGTGGTCCACAGTTTTCTATGAAAACTGGGATATAAAGCTTTTCCTTAAGAAAATGTGTGATAATTTTCCCTCTTGTCCTCCACATAATAAAATACGAGAAGCTGCTTGTGAAACCAGTAATATTTATCACCCTATGGATATTTTGAATTATAACCTTTATGGATAAGTGAAGGTAGCACATGGAATAAAATGAAAGTCTACGGAGTGATGTTATGGAGATGACTGTAATAACTGAAAACCCTAAATACTACAATTATTCTTTTTTGAAAAGCGTGGAGTAAATGATAGAAATGTTGTTCTTTTTCAACAACAACTCACTGGAAACGTGGTCAGTTGGCACGGAAGTACTTCTGCTTCTTTGAATCATTTCATTTGGGCAAGCTCTCTTATCAACTTCAGTATTTCAGAAGAAAAAAGGCAACCAAAAATATCATAAGTAAATTATTCTGTATGCATTATTAATGCAAATAATAATTCATAATTCCATGACGATGTTCTTGTGTGTAATTACAGTCATTTTGGGGTAGTTTGCTTGTGCTGCTGATCGGGTGTGTCATTCATACGGTGTATTCTGCAGTACAGAACAGGCACAGCTATGGTGAACAGAACAGGCTGTTCTGCTTCCAGGTTAAGGAAGCTGAACTTTTTTAGCTCAGAAGTGACCTAATAAGACACTTCACATGCAAACTGGCCTCATGCAAAGCTGTTTTGAGCACTTTTTATGCCTTAACAAAACAAAATATTATAGGAGTTTAGTTCTCTAGTTTGGATCTACTCAAAAGAATTCTAACGGTGAGTGTCCAACACTTGTCTCTGAAACTGAACTGATGAATTAAAGGCCCCACATCTAATATAATGCTTTCAGACACTCAAAATGTTGAACAAATATCCAAGTTATTAGGTTGCTTCTACAATCCAGAGGGGTGTTAATTCAGACCCTCATTCAATTCAGCCAGCTGTGCCAGTGAAGGGGTTGCCGGCTGTTGATGTGGTGGGCGTTGCAGATGGATCCTGGGGGGGATGGTAAAGCAGAAGGTGAGTCTCAAGAACCACTCTCTTTAGGGAATGCAGATAAGAGTTTTGGAATGATGTTTTCTGTGGGGGTTGTAAAAAGAGGATTAAAGCTCTTGACAGAGCAGTTTGTGTGGAGTAAGTGATGGGGCTTGATCATTTGTTCAAAATCCACCTGGAGATGTTCCTGTGCAGCTTGGTCTAGGTGATCCTGCTGTAGCAGGGGGATTGGACTAAGTGATCTTTTGAGGTCCCTTCCATCCCTAACTATTCTATGATTCTGTGACTCTAGTGCAAGTAACAAACAGCTTGGACTACATCATGGAAGTTGCAGAAATGTAAAGCAGGCCAATCCTATTGACCTTAATACAGCATTAGCTGGCCATTTCTACATGCAAAACGTGTTAAATCTGAGTTAATGTGGCTTCTGTGTTAGTACTTTCTTCCTTTAGAAAACAAAACGCTTGTACTGTGCAAATCCTGCTGCTGTAAAGCTGAATATAAACAGCTTGGTTATTCTTAATGTTCTCTATACTGCTGAGGATCTCAGAACAGCAGAGGAGATACATCACAGCAATCACTGGTGATCAGGAGTTTCCAATTACCAAGTCACGCCTACTTGTCAAGCAGTTGATATAAATGAAGCAAAACAAAGCCTTCGCATTTAGTGAGTTTTCTAAGAAAAATGAAGGTCATGCTTCCAGATGCATCATCAGAGAGGTGATCCTGCTACACCAACATAGATTGCCTTAGCTCCCCAGTTAACTGGAGCTACGGTGAGACGTTGGGGAAAGGTTTACAATCATTACAGCTGTTTAATCCAAAAGGTAGGTAACTACTTAGCTCTTTGGCTTTCCTGAACTAGGCTGTGAATTGCTATTGCATCAGCAAATCCTTATCAGTTATGACAGAGTCTACAAGTGGAAAAGTCTAAGTCAGAGAAAAAAAGTGTAGGGATTTGGGGGCTGTGCAACAAAATAATTGCAATACGGAGAGAAGGTTGTATTTGGAAGAATGCCTGAAGGCTTCTAAGCACTTCTGTGTAAGCCAAGTTTCAATTTCAGAGGATGTTTTACATAAAACCAAGCTGATGTAATGTAGAAATTCAAGAGATGATAATCTAAATCAAAATCTTGTTCTGGGCAAAACCAACTACATCAAGCATGCAGCTAGGAATTCAGTTTTAATTGGAATAATGTTACCACCATCTAATATTCCAAAATAATTAAAAAAGTCATTATTAATACAGTGCACATTGCTACAGAAACTATTTCTATCCCACTCTTTTTGCTGTTCTAATGTTCACTTTTCTAATGATCCTCTGAATCTTAAGGTCAACAACTGCTGAACCTATCTCAAAAGAACCCTAGGGAGGTGGTGGAGTCCCCATCCCTGGAGGTTTTGAAGGACAGAGTGGCTGTGGCACTTACTGCCCTGGTCTAGCTGATCATGGTGAAGTTTGGTCATGGTCAGGGCTTGGTGGTCCCACAGCTCTTTTCCAGCCTCAATCATAGAATCACTGAAGATTGGAAGGGACCTCGAAAGATCATCCATTCCAATCCCTATGCCACAGCAGGATCACCTAGACCGAGTCACACAGGAACAGATCTGGGTGGGTCAATGATTCTGTGATCTCAGCTGGCACAGAGGTGGTAGTGAAAATGAGCTGATGCCTTTGAAGGATCATAATGCCTATGGTGGAAGTTTGTTTCCTTTCAGTCTCAGATTTGCTTCTACAAGATTTCTCACAACAGTTTCCTTTCCTTTGACTCCCATCCATTCTTGACAAAGCTTGTCAAGAACTCCTCTAGAGCTGTTGGCTATCAGGAGAAGGTACCACATTTGGAGAGCATTCTCCAGACATTTGCTTCAACATGGTAAATCCAGCTCAGGCTGGAAAGGACCTTGCACTGGCCAGTCAATGCAAAGCCTGTGCCCTTATAATAGCAGAAAATCATTTATGGGGCTACATCTGTCCTAGAAACACATCACTGGGTTTCTTCTGATGCTATTTGGTTCAGGTTATACATCCCACCAGGTAAAATTGGAAGGAAATTAAGTAATGAAGTTGTACTAGTGCTTATTGAACATGTCTTTAGAAATGTTTGGAATGCAGAGGGTTCAGAGGAAAAGCTTAAACTGTAACAGAGCATTGGAACAGGCTGCCCAGGGGGGTTGTGGAGTCTCCTTCTCTGGAGATGGTCAACACCCACCTGGATGTGTTTCTGTGCGACTTGGTCTAGGTGATCCTGCTGTGGCAGGGGGATTGGACTGGATAATCTTTCGAGGTCTCTTCCGATCAATAATGATTCTGTGATTCTATGTTTGCTGAACCATTCAGTATAGTTACCAGTGCTGAGACAAGGGACACCTTTCAGTTGTTGGAGTGAAAGTATTGAAAGTATTGAAAAATTGAAAGTATTGAAAGATAGGGAAAGAGAACAAACCCACTGTATTTTTTGACTTCTCAGAGACTTGGAACTGCACCAATTGGCCAACGTGTTCAGAGGCAGGATTGGGAAAGTGGAGGTAGTAAGACCAAGCATACTTCCTAAATCCATAATCCATTGCATATTTATTCATCCAGAGCTCTCTTCTAAACAGAGCTGCTTTTTTCACTCACATAAATGTTTGAGTGCTGAGTAGACTAAACCAACGAAAGCTCCTTCTGAGACTGCCCTTTTTCAGACGTGGAATCAGAAATGTTCCTTATTAACTTGCAGTGTGTGTTTGATGCCAGCATATGGTTTTGTTCTTACTTCTTCGAATTAAACAACACTGATTTGCATATAGCTCCACATTGCTGCTTTCCTCATACTTAGTTCAGTCTTTAATGCTGTTCCCAGATCTCAACTGAGAGCACTGAAAATGGGAGGAGACTTGTAAAATAAGCATATTTGAGACAAACAGCTACTTCTTTCAAACATGTGTTTTGTAATTACAAATGAGCTCACCATAGCCACGCGTTTGGCTTTAATTACAATTTTGATGACCTCCTTAGAGCTGAAAGCCACTTCTCTTTATTTAATGACGTGCATGTGTGTGTTTGGGGACTTCTGTTGCTAAGTGATTTGCAGGAACGCTAGTGAAGCAAAGTAACAAAGTGCCAGATAATGTTTCATAGTGTATTTTTATAGAACAGCATTGATGGACTAAGAAGAGACCTGTGTCACGTTTGCAAAACCTTCAGGGTTTGAAAGTTTAAGACCTAAACACTGGACTCCATTTGAAAAGAACCCCCCCCCATCTCCCTGTTGTGCTGTCTCTAGTGTGTACCCCTGACCATATTACACAGCAGTAGGGTAGGGATAGATAAGCTCGATGGGGATTTGTCCCATCAATTTTCAAGGTCGCACAGTATGTTTGCATCTTACACTTCCCTGTCTTCTCTTTTTCTTTCTCTGTCACTCACTGTTTCTTTTAAAATAAAGCGGTTTCTCTTTCCTACATCTTTGTTTCTGGAAGAAGCTGAAGTGCACTGCACCTTACATACATCATGTATACGTTCAGCTTGTAGATACAGAACTTGTCAGCTTCCCAGTGAACCTGCAGCAGGTGGAAGTAACACAGCACTGACTTCAATACTGTTCTGTCACAGTGATGGTGGAACATGGGTCAGCACCACACACAGTTTAAAAATGCTTCTAATAACACAACTGCTCACAAGTCAGCTCTTTCAGAAAGAGACCAAAAGATTGAGTTCTTGGTATGGAATACTTAAGCAATTCTACAAGAGAGCTAGCATAGGATTCTTGCACTGCATCTTGGGCTAAACACCAACAGAAACTTTGGGAGAAAGCTTCCTAAATGAAGGCTTAAAATGCTAGGGTATTATCAAGTTACAGAGCATCTGGGTAACATCTGGGCATACTGTAAGGAACAGGTAAATGACTCGTCTGTTAATTGCAGGCACTTAACATGCATTTTTAAAAACAGAATCATAGAATTATTGAGGCTGGAAAAGACCTCTAAGATCATCAAGCCCACACTATGAACTAACATCACCACAATCACCTAGACCATGGTACTAGGGGCCATATTCAATCTGTCCTTAAACACCTCCAGGGATGGGGATTCCACCACTACCCTGGGCATTTCAGTGTCTGAGCACCCTTTCAATGAGGAAGGGTTTCCTAACATCCAACCTAAACCTTCCCTGCAGCTTCAGGCTCTGCTCTCTTATCCTGACACTAGCTGCCTGGGAGAAGAGCCTGACCCCCACCAGCCTACAACTTCCCTTCAAGTAGTTGTAGAGAGACACAGAGTCCCCGAGTCTCCTTTTCTCCAGGCTAAACACCCTCAGCCTCTCCTCATCAGACTTCCCTTCTTTTACAACCATTGCTAACACAGCGCATCACATAATCCCCTACAATATTTCATTAATTAAAAAAAAGAGTTGAATTTAAAAAAGAAATTAGTCACAAATTCATTTTTTTGCCAAATATCAAAACATCGTATAAAGCACAAACTTTAAGATAAAATGATTTGCACTTCATAAGATATTTTAGAGGAAATCAGAGTTTGGTTGTGTCCTAATTCAGAAAACAAGCATTTTACAGGAGTTTTTTCTCTCTGACTTGCTTCTGTACTTTTCTTCACCGATCCTGCTAGACCAAACCCATGTTTGTGTAATACATTATTAAAGTAGAGTCAGACTCCTGATCTAGTGTGCTCGGGGCTGTGTAGCTGCATTGTTTTACTTGGTGCTCCTTAAAAGACACCCAAGGGATTCCAGTGCGATATTAGATCCTTTTACCAGATACTGCATAGCCTGCTTTGCTGTGTGCCATCAGGTTACTAAACAAATTGAAAGGGATGACGCTTCCCAAATTTTGTTTCAGAGTTGCATCTTGTAGGCAGAGTTTATTGTCCACACAGGAGGGGATCCTCCCCCTCTATTCTGCTCTTTTGAGACCCCATCTGGAGTACTGCATCCAGTTCTGAAGCCCCTAACACAGGTAGGATATTGAGCTGTTGGAACATGTCCAGAGGATGAGTGGAGGGCTGGAGCACTTCTCCTATGGGTACAGGCTGAGAGAGTCTGGGCTTCTCAGCCTGGAGAAGAGAAGACTCTGTGGAGATCTTAGAGTGGCCTCCCAGTACCTGAAGGGGGCTACAGGAAAGGTGGAGGGGGCTGTTTCCAAGGCTTGGAGTGGTAGGAGCAGGGGGAATGGTTTCACACTGGAAGAGAGGAGGTTCAGACTGGACAACAGAAGGAAGTTCTTCATGATGAGGGTGCTGAGACACTGGAACAGGCTGCCCAGGGAGGTTGTGGCTGCCCCCTCCATGGAAGTGTTCAAGGCCAGGCTGGATGGGGCCTTGAGCACTCTGGTCTAGTGTGGGATGTCTCTGCTCCTGGCAGGGGGGTTGAAACTACATGATCTTTGTGGTCCCTTCCAACCTGAACCATTCTATGACCAAATCTATGTAGGAAAAGGTCTAATATTCGAGAGATGCTATGTGATCATTTAACTAAAATTTCCACTGTGGAAGTCACACAGAGGGCGATTAAAGGGAATATCTTGCCATTTGGCTCTGTGAGCACCCACCAACCCTGAAGCCTGTCAGTTACTGATGTACAATGTACTCCTAGTGCAACCTCCTCAGTGGGCAGTGCAGGATGATACATGGGTACTATGGTGGATGTGGTCTGTCTTGTCAGTAAGGCATCTGACACAGTCTCACATAGCATCCTTGCAGCCAAACTGAGGCAGTGTGGACTGGATGATTGGGTAGTGAGGTGGATGGTGAACTGGCCCCATTTGATTTCTATTTTATGGATTTTATTCTACGCTCTCTTGTTTTAGTGTCACACACTAGTGATTCAGGTTTTCGGTCTCAAAAGCTGATGCCTACTAGTTGGTGTTTAAATATAGGGAATAGGGGAATTTTGCTGTCTTGTTTCATACTCACCTTTAGGAAAATCCCAACAGCTTTCTAGGAGAGTTCCTTGTTAGGAAGGTATTACCAAAGCACCTGCACTCACTTAGTGCTAGAAGGCTTTTGCCTCTAGAGCTTGGAGAATAGGAGGCTGAGGGGTGACCTCATTTATGTGAGGGGTGGATGTCAGGGGGATGGAGCCAGGCTCTTCTCAAGGTCATCTGGTGATAGGACAAGGGGCAATGGGTGCAAGCTGGAACAGGGGAGGTTCCATATCAATATCAGAAGGAACTTCACAGTGAGAGTATTGGAGCATTGGAACAGGCTGCCCAGAGGGGTTGTGGAGTCTCCTTCTCTGGAGACATTCAAGACCCGCCTGGATGTGTTCCTGCGTGACTTGGTCTAGGTGATCCTGCTGTGGCAGGGGGACTGGACTAGATGATCTTTCGAGATACCTTCCAATCCGTAATGATTCTATGATTCCTTTCTCAATGGAGTATGTCACATTATATTTCAAATCAGATTTCTGTGTCCACCATGCTTTTAAGAAATGACAAAGCGTTTTACTGATCTCTTTTATTGAGAGAAATTGCAAAAAAAGAATGTGTTAGCACTAAGGGGATGTTTTACCTGCATAGGTTTGTTTTTCGAAGGTAAAGATTTGAGCTCAGAAGCAGAATCACTTAATCTGAGTACAAAGCAAATACTTTCAGCGTAATGGACGCTGTGGACATTGTGATTGCTGCATCACTAACACATCTTGTCTTGTTTAGACATCAAAAGTGCTTTCTGGAAAGCCCATGTTCACATCTCATTCACTAATGTGAGATGTTTGTTTTAAAAAAACCCCATAAATAGGAGCCCAAAGGGTGTTTTTAGAACTGTGTGATCTCAGCATTGCTGGTGAAAGGGCTATCTAAAGCTTGTAGGAGTAATGGAAATTTCTGCAGGTGTTAGACTGCAGAATCTTCTGTCACTTCAACATAAGGGTTAGATGACAAGGTGGATTGCCTTGTCCATCACAAATGTGGCTGAAGAAAATTTCAGTGACTCCTGAGTTAAGAGTATACAAATATACAGGAGAGTTCATGTGTCATGTGCTCAATGTAAAGAAACTAGATGCTGACCCCAAAGCCCACAGGAAAGCTAGTGCAAGATAACCTTAAGCTTACATAAATCCATTTGGCTCTGGTATAATTTTTTAATTAGCAACGGTGATTGCTAAATGAAAGAATTGTGGTTTTATCTAAAGAGATGTTTAAACTGATGTGGTTTAATTTCTGTGATTGGCTGAACTGAAAAGGAATCAATAACCAAATGACCTTCGCAGGGAGACTAAAGCAAAGCTGAAAAGAGTTTGCTTCAAAACATACTTGCCTTCAGCTTTGTTCTTCAGGGCTAGTCATTATCTCGAGTTTTAAGCTGAGCAACGAGGAAAAGGAAAAAAAAAGTAGGGTTTATAGTTTTGTTTGGTAGAATGATTTCATTAAAGGCAACACATTATTTGGCTTGAATTATTGGGTGTCACAGTGGCCAGATGGAAAACTCGATTTACATTTAATTTTAACCGATTTATCAACTATTCCATTGACAAAGAGAGGTGTTACTTTGGTGAGTGAGAAAAATGTTATTTTCTGCTTATATAAAAGCTTACAGCCTGTTAGAAGTTTTCACTCAAAGCCTTTTCATCACTATTGCTGTTTCCCAGACTCCTCCATTTTTAGCTGTTCCTGCAAGAGCTCTAGTAGGTGTTACTATGGATGACATCTTGCTGCCTTTTCCTTCATCCCTCCCCACATATTAATGACAGCACAGTATTTTATAGAAGGGCTGCATATGTTAAAGGCTTATTCAATGCACTGCAGGTTCCTCTCTGGTTTGTGGAGACAGCACTGATATTTCTTCAAATTCCTTTGGGGAAAGAAAAGAAACAGCTTAAGAGAACAAGAGTTCAGTGTCTGAGTAACCAAATATCTCCCCCTTGTTAAATCTTATGCTTTTTTTTTAAGAGAACAAGATCTTCAAAGCTAAACAAGAGCTTGTGCTCTACTGCTTGAGAAAGACAGCAAACCAGTAGTTAAATTGTTTTGGTCTGTTTGACCTTCCCCTCTGCTTGGGCACAGTGCCCATGTGTTCCAGATGACACATATTCACTGGCCACAAACAATATATAACATTTTCCGTGGGCTCATACTAGTCTCACAGACTTGGAACTACACAACTGTGACATTGACCCTTTTTCCAGCAGATACCCTCGAATGGTTTGGGTTGGACAGGACCTGTAAAGGTTACCCAGTCCAACTCCCATGCAGTGAGCAGGGATGTCCTCAACTCGGGTGGGTTGCTCAGAGCCTTATCCCCGGGTACATTGTCATGAAACGTTAGACCAGCAGTATTTGAACTGGAGACGTGTTTGCGTTTCATGCCATGCCTGTTTAATCCCCGTTGTTATTTTATTCATGATATTCTTCCATCCCTCTGATTTATTAATTTCATGTGAAATGTATATTCGAGTTTGAGCAAATGAAAGTGCATTTGAAAGCCTTTTTTTTTTTAAATCTCCACTCTGACTGATGAATGCTGATAATCTTGGCATGGTTGAAGCAGAAACTTTGCAAGCAACAGAAACAAGATGGAATATTTCCCCTCACCCCAGGCTGGTAATAAAACTGAAAGTCTCAAAGAACCGTCAAATGTAGAATGTTTCTGTAAAAGTGGACCTTTCCAGAGACAACTGGGGGTTAAAAGAGCTCCTGTTCTGAATTGCAACCCTACAGGGCTAAAACGACATCTGATTACAGTTGAAGCAATGCCATAGAGCAGGGAGAAAAGAAATTAGGGAGAACGTTTTGTATTACGTACAATTCATTCCATTTGCCCCTTAGGCAAACAAGCCATTATCTCTCGTGATGGCAAAGTCTTTAACATTGTATGAAACTTCTTATTTTACTCTAAGCTCAAGAATAATGTTTCTCTAAAAGGTGGGAGGAAGAAATAAATTGATAAACAAATATTAAACTTTTAATTCAGTTTAGCTGAGAAGAGTCAGGTTCATGATTTGCTTTATTTTTCCTCTAGTATCAGAAATCCTATATCAAAACTGTTGCTTCAGTAAAATGTAGTTCTACCATGCAGAGAAAATTCTGTGGCTTCCTGCATTTCCATAGCTAATCTTTTTATTATCCTAAAGGCAGCTTTTATAGCCCACAGCAATAATCTTTATCTACTGAGGAAGTTATAAATGGGCATCAATATCAGGCAGTCTCCCCCTCCCTTTTCTGCCTTGTAGTCAGAAAGCACAGTAAACAGCTAAACTATGTCTAAAGATCCCCAAATAAAATCAGTTACGTTTCTCCAAGCCGGGCACTTTGGTGTGGTTCAAAAAGTCCTATCGCTGTGATAATTCTGCAAATGCAAACTGATTTACATTTTCTATACCTGCGGACTATTTGCTCTGGCTCCTTGTACGCAGCACCAGAATGCTTTCAGCAATTCTGTCTTCTAATTCATATTCTTCTTTTGGGGCATTCAAGATTCTTTCTCCGCATGCTTTAATGAATTTTTTGGTTCAATAACAAAGATGTTGAAAGTGACAAACAGGGTGCTAGTGCACTGTGATACGATAGAGATGAGTCTGTTGTTGCAGCCTGCACATCCTCCTGATGGCCCGCTTTCACTGCTGTGAAGCACTGAGAACATTCCTAAGTCAATCCGTGTTTCACACTTCTCATTCTATTTAACATTTGTTTAAGGAAAGGAATTTTACCTGGTTTGCACTGCTTGGGTAGTGACTCCTGGAGTGTGTTTGAGTATTGCTGAGCCCCAGGCCCAAAGACAAAGAAGCTAAACCTCTTTTCAGGAGGAAGAGTCACAGCATCATGCAATCGGTACCATATGGTTCAACTGGCTGAATTAAAGAACCTAATTCCAAAAAAGAAGGGGGCAGACACTCAGCTGTCTATAACCACTCCGGTTATAAAAATAAAGAGGCAGTTTAACGCTCAGTAGCATTAAATCCCGACAAGCCGAACAGTTTGAAACTAGGAAATGAGGAGCAAAAGTGGAAATAATGTTCTGCTGCTAAGAGTTGATTATGTACAGAGGTCTAAGATTCCTCATCCTGGTAACTGCATGTATTCCTTGTCTTTATCTTCTTTGGTTTTCAAAAAATAAAAGAATGGATAAAATTAGAAGGAAAACAGATAAAGGGAATTGGAATGATCCAAGTTTTGAATTACCTTCCATATGTAGGACCGATTAGAATTTTACTCTCCTCATTACAATCTCATTGGTTTTAATAATGCTGTGCTGCTATATGGGAGCTCGTTACTTGTCCTCTCCGTTTCTGTTTCTGCAGTGCTACAATTACTTTGTGTATAACTTAGAGAATCGTAAGAGCAGGAACTCCTTAACATATGGACAGGAGTCTTGATTACAGTGCCAAGTCATTCGGGCAGCCTACAAGTCCAGGATAAGAATGATAGTTTGTCAGATTCTAGCCTACAGATTATCCAAACATAGGAATTGAATGCAAAGATCACTTGGTTTTACAAGAGCATTTTCTTTGAGACAGCTCTTCCTTCTGCAAAGGAGAAGCCGCACTTTTGCATATAAGCTTTCTTTTTTATACGGAATTGCCAGGTTTAAGCACGATTAAGTTTGCTGGTGATGCACCCAGATCTCCTCTTTCCAAGAGTTTAATGGCCATTTTGTTATACAGTGTTCTACCTTAACACTGTCCTTCTCACCTGTCTTGTCAAGGTGTTTAACAGGTGTCTGAACTGAACCAAGTGTGTGATTTCCACCTGTAAACTCCTCTCTAGGTTGACATAACTGTACTGGTCACATCTTGGCAGGACATTTTCCTCCTGATTCACTGGCATTCTTGTCATCTTCATGCAACATCTTCTCTCTGTTCCCAACAGTTAGGTCCCCCTTCCATTTACTAGTGAATTAAACAGTTAATTAAGTGATGTTTCATAGTGTATTAAGTGATGTTTCATCTTAATTGGCTTGGGGATTCCTTCTTGAGAATTCTTTCTTGCCTTTGACTAGCTCAATTGCCTTTTCCATTACAAGTAGCCTCCCATATTTATGCTCCACTACTTCTCCAGCGTTCAGCAGAATATGTTTAGAAGGCTGGAGTGCTAATGCACATCTTCTAACAGCATGCATCTTTACACAGGCCCCACGGCATTTGCCCTTTCACCACAGCAGGGGATATATATTTTTGATGTGTTAATGAATAGGGTTGTCCAGGTCTCTCAGTTTGAGGCTAAAAAGGCAGCTGCAGGATGTACGGAGAATGCACCTACAGGGACACGGGCCATGGCTGCATGGCAGACAACTGAGAAATAATTGAGTAGTTTAAGGCTACACACATTTCAGCGTTTGCTGGCATGAAAGGCTTGTCTTAAAAGCTTTTACAGTTTTAAAGGGTGTTTTTTGGAGCCCCAGAAGGTACCGGTAGCATTGCTAGAAAGCACACACAGACATGTCCACATACGTGAGCTGCATGATGCAGAGGAAAAGGGCATGTGCTCCTGAATGAAGCTTTTCCATATTCTCTTTCCAGGGCTGTTTTTTTAACAGCTACCCAAATAAGTCCAAATAGTTAGACTTCCACAGCATTCAGAATCATACATTTGCCTCTTAATCTCTAAGAAAATGGACAGGACTCCTAAGGAACCTGATGGTATTTTCAAGTTTTTAGAAACATTGGTTATAAAAGAGGACAGAGAAAAAGAACCTCTCCCATCTCTTTTCTTTCCAACACTTAGTTTAGCATACCCTAGGTTTAAGCCTTCTATGATCTTTATTACTTTTTAAAATGGAACTTCTCAGAGTTATTTGTCTTTGAAACAAATCAAGAAGGAGACCATATGTACCGCTGCAGACTATCTCAAAATGCGGCTTCATAAGCCCTTATTTCAGTTGAGAGGGGATAAAGAGAATCATTTATTTTCATAATGGCTCTATTAGGGCAGACCATGCCTCTGCCTAGAAATGCCCTGTTAGCAGAGCTGTCATCCAACAATGATCTCTGGGAAGGTGAATGAATATAACACAGACTGTTCCTGCATTCGTTTTAGAATAGTCAATAACTTCCCCCATGCCTCCACTATTTCACAAAGCATCATAATTTCTTAAGGTTTATTTTTTGTTTAGTAATAATACCCTCTCATGGACCACAATTCGATCCAAAGTGAAAACTTGCCTAAGCAGAGAATTATACACTAGAGAAATATTTACAAGATCTATTGTAATTTCTCCTGCAAGCAGTCTACAGAGTCATTTTTCAGACTACTGTGAGAAGTTGATACAGTGAATTTCTTCTCCCACTGCCCCTGGTCATATTCCAGGGTGATATATGACTGTTCAAGGCACTAAGGGGTAGGAGCAAAGAGATCCACTATCAGAAGCAAATTGTTTGTAGGACACTTGGGAGCAAGAAGTGTTAAGAATAATGGGCTGGACAGCTGCTGGGAAAAGATGATATTTGGGAGTACTCAAAGCTTAAAGGGTTCCGGGAAAGGATAATCTGTAAATAAGAACCCAAGCCTTGTTGAACTCAGGGTGGTTTCTGAGCTAAAGAATGGATTTTGTGTGTCATGGTTCACTACTGGAAATCGATCTAAGATGGACCTTTCATTTTCGAGATTTAAAAATAAATACATAAATAAACAGACAGATAGATAGATAGATAGATAGATAGATAGATAGATAGATAGATAGATAGATAGATAGATAGATAGATAGATAGATAGATAAGACTCTGGAAGAGGGTTGCAGAAACTTAATCTTAAATATAATTTGCAATTACCATTGGATTATTGGGTCACACGTGTTTCCAATACAACATGCAGAGTTTATTTCACAGATCAGGAAGGGGAAGAAATGGATTTAGATTGGAAAGCATCCTAAATGGAATATGTGGAAATGTTGTTTGTGAGGCATATGAGAAGTACTACCGCTGCACTCTTACATAAGAAAAGAAACACGTGAAGCAAAACCAATTGTAATGATTAATTTGACACCCATCAGTGCGCATCCAGAAGATTATTATATGGTAGATTATGATGAGACACAGGTCATTTACTTTAAAGTGTCAATAGAAAAGGTTGAAGAGAAAAGTTAGACTGCTGGGATTTATGCTGAGCTATGAAAGTGCAGGTTTACAGTATGATGTCAACATGAGTCTGAAGTTATGATGTGAAATACCCTTTTTCCATTACAGGTTCCATAATGATGATGAAGTTTATTATGAACTACCTTGGAAATTAACCTTTTATGGCTCACCAATGGTCAAATACCTGTACTCCGAAGTCTCGTGTTTTGGGTAACTCTTTGTGCATAACCCAGCACTGGCAGTCATGGAAACTGAAGAACTGGGGACCAAACTTAGGTTTTAAGATGAATACACTAGTTGTGTAATATAGTGCACCCACCTACAAAATGTCCTGGTGAACAGTGAATTTAAAATGAATAGTTTGACTTTAGGTCTATCATCTGGCTTTCAGATTTGTTAAAACACCCCTAGCAACCAAACTTGCAGAAGCTGAAGCAGAACTTTGGAGAAGGCTAATCCATCCACTATTTCAAAAACCCAAGTTATACTCTAGTGTTGTGATTTGGATACTCTGATCCACAAAATATTACAACAAAGATTTCAGATAGCAGTTCAGATACCAGTTCTTATCAACATAAAGCATGATATCTGTAAAGGGTTAAAGCAACCTCTGCAGATTCCACAAAAAAAACTTCCAATCCATAAGAGACAAAATCCTCTGAATGTTTCAGAAGACAATCTCTACATACGCCTCAGTATCATAGAATCATCAGGGATTAGAAGGGACCTTGAAAGATCATCTAGTCCAATCCCCCTGCCATAGCTGGATCCCCTAGACCAAGTTGCACAGGAACACATCCAGGAGGGTCTGGAACATCTCGAGACGGAGACTCCTCTGTTCCACCTTGCACACATTGCCCCTTGTCCTATCATCAGATGGACCTTGAGAAGTGCCTGGCTCCATCCTCCTGACACTCACCCCTCACATATGTATAGACATGAATGAGGTCACCCCTCAGCCTCCTTTTCTCCAAGCTCAAGAGGCCCAACTCCCTCAGCCTTTCCTCATAAGGGAGCTGTTCTGCTTCCTCCATCATCTTTGTTGCTCTATGCTGGACACTCTCCAGCAGATCTGTGTCCTTCTTGAACTGAGGGGCCCGCAAGTGGATACAATAATCCAGATGTGGTCTCACTAGTGCAGAGTAGAGGGGGAGAAGAACCTCCCTTGATCTGCTAACCACCCCTCTTCTAATCTACCCCAAGATGCTGTTGGTCCTCTTGGCCACAAAAGCACATTGCTGGCTCATAGTCATCCTGCTGTTCACTAGGATCCCCAGGTCCCTTTCTCCTACACTGCTCTCCAACAGGTCAGTTCCCAACCTATCCTGGTCCCTGGGGTTGTTCTTGCCCCGATGCAAGACTCTTGTTGTACCTCATTCCATTTCTCTCTGCCCAGCTCTCTAACCTGTCCAGGTCTCGCTGAATGGCAGCAGTCTGCTGGGGTGTTGGCGACACGACCCAACTTGGTGTCATTGGCAAACCTAATCCCTCATCCCAGTCAGTGATGAATAGATTGAAGAGGACTGCTCTCAGTACAAGCAGTATCTTCTCTCTTTGTATATGCTAATGTTATTAGACAAAGTCACCTCTTGCACTTAACTGACTGGCAAGAATAAAATTGTTTTCCTAATTTTTTGCGCTTTGATGAAAACTTTCCTGGGTGAAATGTCCATCTGCTTATTCTTGATACTAACATGAACACACTTGGCACAGAACATGAATGAGGTAATTACTGGCTCCTGATTACGCGTCGACAAGAGTAGTCCCAGCTTGTACTTGGATTTGTCACTTTCACGTGACATCAGGTAAGAAACTTCAAACCCCTCTTTTAGGGATGAAAGGCAACAAAGACTTTTCTGTGGATTTGGCCTGCAGACAGTGTCAATTTGCATCAGCTGACACCGTGGCAGCCTGTGAGTAAGTAGGCATAAGATATTCTGTCACCAGACAAAGTGACATTAATATCGTGCCTCGCCATGAGTTACAATGGCCACAAGCCATTAGTTCCAATTAAAATAATGATTTTCTCTTTCAGGATGCAGTGCCAGACTTAGTGTCAGGTCAGCGATTAACGCGTGTTCCCTTTGTGCCTTTAATGCTGAAATATAAACAGGGGAGGCTGTCCATCTTCCTTCTAACTGACATTTTTAAGTGGGACAAGCGCTCGCTGGATGCAGGCGTTCACCTGGGTATAGTGACTGTCCAGTGAACGCAGTCATTTGCCTCAAGTTCAACCCAGGGCTGAAAGCCAGAAGTTCAAATATCCGCCAGCTTCTGGTGTTTAATCTAAAAATTTACTGAATTTTCAAAAAATGCTAAATACCTTCTTTCCACCCTCACATTTTTCCAGGCAGAATTTCTCATTGTGCTTGGGGCTTTTTGTCTTCCTTGGAAAGCTCTCCAGTGGGTTTTACAGCAAGTTCCTTCAAACAGTTTCCCTAGAAGGACTGAGAGGCAATGTCATGCTGTCACTGTTGTAACCAGCTATTGCACACTGACTGTGCAATGGCGTTAACTGTCTACGCTTACTTTAGATCAAGGAATAGATGAGATAATAAGATTTACACAGCTTTAATGAAAGAGAGTTAAGCAAGCATATTACTTAATGTTTACTGTAGGCTATTAGCACAGATGTAATTCTTCACTATTAGTGTTAGCTTGAAAAGGACAGAAGCAGTATGTTCATAAAAACCACAACAACCCACAGAGATTCATTGTTCACTGCAAGTCCAATAGCTCACCATGCAGGTTTCAAATAATCTCTTGTATCTCCCTTCTGAAAATGACGGAAAGCAATTTTTAGAGGCTAATTTTTAAGTGTCAATGATTTCAGCCTTCTGTCTGCAATTTTAATGCTGCTCATGACTACAGAAGGGCAGTTAGTGACCCAGGAAGTGATTCTAATATGCCTAATACTAGTGTTTGCTTTGCCTTGTACACTCTCACAGTACCCATCCATGCTCTGAAAGCCTTTATAAAGGTACAGGAACTGCAGAGCATATAAATAAGTTGAAGTTGTTGGTTTTGGAGACAGTAATGATATTTCTATAATACAATTTCTGTATTAGGCAGCTCCATATTTGAACTGTACAGCAGTCAAAGGCCTCTTGCTCTTGGAAGCTGCATTTTCTCCAGCAGTGTCCATGCTCAGGAACATTCCAGAGGAGGACTGTGCATTGTTCTGAGGTGGATCTAATCAGCTTGAAACTTGCCTTCCCATTTTCAAGAGTGGTCACATAAACTGGAAAGCAAACACCCCAGCCAACTTGTTTTACAGGGTTTCACATCCTGTTACATAGAATCATAGAATCATTAGGGATCGGAGGGACCTTGAAAGATCATCTGGACCAATCCCCCTGCCACAGAAGGATCACCTATACTAAGTCACACAGAAACACATCCAAGTGGGTCTTGGACATCTCCTGAGAAGGAGACTACACAACCCGCCTAGGCAGCCTGTTCCAATGCTCTGGTACCCTCACTGGGAAGAAGTTCCTTCTGATACTGATATGAAACTTCCTGTGTTCCAGCTGGCACCCACTGCCCCTTGTCCTAGCACCAGATGACCTTGAGAAGAGCCTGGCTCCATCTTCCTCACACCTACCCCTCATACTTTTATACACCTTCATGAGGTCACCCCTCAGCCTCCTCTTCTCCAAGCTCAAGAAACCCAGCTCCCTCAGCCTTTCCTCATAAGGGAGCTGTTCTACTTCCTTCATCATCTTTGTTGCTCTGCGCTGGACACCCTCCAGCAGCTCTGTGTCCCTCTTGAACTGAAGGCCCCAGAACTGGACACAGTACTCCAGATGTGGTCTCACTTGTGCAGAGTAGAGGGAGAGAAGAACCTGTCTCGATCCTGACTTGTCACTGAATTGTGAAATCAAGCCCAGCCTGAAGAGAACTGAAGGATGCTGTTCCGCTCTTCCCTCACCACGCTTTCCACATTGTGCCAGGATAAGCTTCCTAAATAAGTAAAAGTGTTTTCCTACATGGTTGCAAGCAAAGCGTGTGTGAATTCATGATAATGTCATAGTGCTGACAATAGGTACCCAACTGAGAACACCCAGAGATAAGACGTTAAGAAATTACTGGGCACTGCCCCCATTAAAAGGCAGGTGCAGTTTTACTACATCTGGCAATTGGTAGCAGCACCTGCTTCATCTGCAGTTCCAGGAGCAGACATTTCACCCTCGTTCCAGTTCCACAGGATCCAAAGGTTGTTATTTCACCGGAAAAGGTGGAAGATAGCAGATCAATTATGCCAGAGATCCAAGACCCTTCACTGCTAGAGCAAATGAAAACTTTCTGTCATTTTCAGACAGAAGAAAACTGTTAGTAGAGAAGGGATTTTCTTTATTTGATTTGGAAGGGTGAAAGCTTTATAAAAATTTAACTAGTAGGGTGACTTTCTTAGGTAAGGGATTCCTCTCCCCATAAGAAACTGAGAAAGGAATCCAACAGCCAGATATTTGCTCCATCTATTAACTCTCTTGGCAGATTAAAAGAGAAGGAGGAGAAAGCAGAGCATTATCAAAATCCTCAAGACACTCTACCGCAGAGAGAAAAATTACAGAAAACTACACTGCAGTAGCTCCCAAAGAGGCTTTTACCACCTCTCCTTCTTAAATCACCATTACTTGTTATCAGAGAAACCAGAGACGGTTGATCAATACATAGTATGCAAAGAAGCTCTTGAATTTTTCTTGCCATGAGGAAACTTCTCATCTGCTGAGGCCATTGCAGTAACATGCAGCGTATTCATGTGCGAGTCGAGTTGGAGTTTTAAAACTGCTGCGTTTGTTTGTGAATTACTAAAATCTTTGCTATTTTTAAATAAAGGGGAAGAAAGGATGCTAAATACCAGTTATTTCAGGCTACACTTCATCCATGCCATCACAAGCCATCATAGAACTGAAGAGTTGGAAGGAACCTCCACAGGCCAACTAGTCCAATTCCCCTGCAGCAAGCAGGGACATCTCTCACTATCCCAGACTGCTCAGAGCCCCATTAAGCGTGACCTTGAATGGCTCCACAGATGGGGCCTCCACCACCTCTCTAGGCAACCTGTTCCAGGGATCACCCACCCTCAGATTGAAGAACTTTTTCCTGATGTCCAGCCTAAATCTATCCTTTTCCATCTTAAAACCATAAGCCCTCATCCTATGTTCCATGCCCTATTGAACAGTTCTTTCCCAGCCTTCTTACAAGTCTCTTTCAGGTTGCTATAATGTGATCAAAACACAGCTTCATCTTTGTGGTTACATCACTACTCCCAGTGCACCCATGTCTTCATGGATCCATGGGCATGTTTAAGTCTTTGAGAGCAAACGTGTCACACCAGGAGCGCTAAGAATATCTGGAACACAGCAGCCTGACCTGAGGACGTTCCCTCCTTTTCTCTTGTCCTGCTTTGTAGAGCTCCCATGCAGAGCTCCTGCACAAATACGCCGCTGCCATCACAGTTACCTGATTAATAAGGAGCCAATTTTCAGAAGCTGTGCTATCCTTCTTTCTGAAAGAAAAACCTCAGCCTCCATCTGGAAGGACCACATCCCCTCCTGATGTGATCACATGGTTGACTTCAGTGGTATCAAGTTGTGGTATCATGCAGGCTAAAACTAGCTGTAGGACTTGTGATATGAATCGTTTCAATGAGAGACACAATAAACCCCTCACATTTATGCTGCCTTTTCCCCCGCACACTTCCCCCATGGTACCAGCCTGTTCTACTCTCCAGTCTTGGACCAGCACTATGTGTACTGTTAACATCCAACACTGAGCCAGATAGGTCAGCTGGCACAAAATCCAGAGCCTAAAGGGTTGCGTGTTCTTCCCACTGTGAGATGTTCCCTGTGCTGGAGCTCGTGTTTCCTAAAGCAGTGCAGATGTTATGTGATTGCACTACAAGGAGGTCAAGGTCAAGCCAGGGTATGTGTTTCTATGTGTTTCTCATGTTTGAGCCTCGTCTTTGCAATGTTGCTGCACAGAGAGTGGTTTAGCAAGTCCCCAGACACAGAACCTAGTACTGGCACAGTGAAACCATATTCCCTGTCTATGTAAAATACTTTTTTAAATGGAAATAAACAGACAGCCAGAGCCTTTAATGGAAACGCAGCTCAAACACAACGTGTATCTTTGTTTTATTATCTGCTGCTGCAACAGCATCTCTATTACAATCATTAGTCTTTTCAGGGCCAAACTTTATTTGCAGTGTGAAGGCTCATGGAGTGGTCCATCTGGCTCCTGGCTGGGAATAGAACCTTTCATGCCAAAATGCCCCTCTGAGAGAAAGCACATGGGATGTGTAGTGGGGCTCAAGCTAGAAATGTCAAAACATTTTGCGTATCCTCATATTTGTGGCATCAATCACCACAAAATCTGGATCCCTCTTAAGTTTTTGAAATATTTTTAAAATTGGATCTTGCAGCTATTCATGAGTTCTGTCTTACTGTTCGCTAGCAAGCAAGACATTTCACTACCTCAAGTCACCTCAAGCCTCTGCATTCAAAAGTGTTTATTTCTGAGTGAAGAGACCTTTTGAAGAACAATATAGCTGTTAGAAATTGCATTTAACATCGATGTCAAGGTTTGGTGTCTGTTGTTACTGCGTAACCAGTCATGCTGATATAATGGAAAATATAAGAAATAGGAGTGATGGTGTTCTCTTAGGTTACCTGGGTAAGTACTAGCGGTGAAATGCATCTACAGTGCTGAGACCCAGAAAGCAGCACTATGGTACCTGAGGATCTGAACCTTGGCTGTTAAATTGGTCTGAATTTAAACTTGGAGGTTTCTCCATCACCTGTACTTGACTTGTGTCATGACACAGGGAAGAACGAGTGAAGAAGAGTGTGTCTGTGAGCAGTGGAAAAGTAGATCAGTGTCCAGACAGTGCGTGTTAACTTAAATTAACCATATTGAAAGCAAACACTTATGCTATGTACCTGACCCCATACAATGTCAGCTGAGGAGTAAACATAATTAATACTCCAAATGAGCAAAAGGTCCCCGTGCTCTCAGCATTTACAGGAAGAGGGGGTGTGGGGGGAAGCCACAACCCAGAAAATACCTGAGGGATAAGAACTGCTAGATTATATCTAGTAACAGCTCAGCCAGCACGTCTAGTGTTAATGACCCATGCGTGATGGACCCAAAGGTTGGCACATATGAACTGTGCTTCTTCCCTACAGAAGCGACGGCAGGAAATGTTCCCTTCCTGCTCCAGCCAGATCCGTAATGACTCCTCCAGCTTTTTCCCTGCTGCAGGTGATGGCTTACCCATGCAATTACCTTCTTTTGTCTTCACAGAGCTGAGCATAAATTATTTCGACCTCTTTGTAGGGGGCATTTGAAACCAAAGTTATTTTTAGGGAGAAATAAATTCTTTCATGTCAGATGTGGGAGTTGTTGCTCCTCAGGCAGGTGAGAGAAAATGAAAGGCACTTCAAGTCTTTTTAAAAGCTGGGTTCTGACGTTTAGCTCGAGATCAAAGAGAGAACAGGGAAAGGAGGAGAAGCCGAGTTTCTAGTAAGCTACTAGCATATACAGCCTTGTATATAGGTGTCCTTTGAAGGACTGGCGATTACATTACTGATCTTTGAACTCTTATTTTATGCCGGTGAGCCGAATTTCTTTGCAGTTATCTTATTGTGAAACTAATGACTATGCCTTAGATGCCTTGAGAAGACTGTAATAACCCCCAGGAAAAAAAAGAACATTTGGTTATTGCATTCACACTTCTGCTTGGGGCAAAAAATGCCAAAGTCTTTTTAAAAGATTAACATCTGAAAATAGTACTTAGCAGGTTCTCGAAAGCACGTTTCAGGGGGTTGATGTCACACTGTAATACTTCCAATACTTTAAGCTCAGTGCTGGTGCTGTACGTATTGTGTTTGCAGCAAACCTATTCATTTCCTTTTTCCAAGCTGCTTTGTTTTCTGAGAGCGGTACATTTCAAATTCAAGATCTGTTTCCTTGTCGCTTTCACACATCCTCGCAAAGCTGCTGCTGATTTGTGTGAAGAATAATAACCGAGCTTAATGAGCTACTAATAGCATTCGTAACTAATACAGATGCCAGGCAAGTGTCCGCAGCCCAGCAGAATGACAAAAAGACAGTTAAGCTCATGAGATAATGCTAGGTATAACACTTGCTTTCATGACACCGTGAGGAAAAGCGCAGCAAATGGCATGTAGCTGAGGGGCAGCACTGTCTATTTATCAGTGTACGTGCCCGGAGAGATTGGCTGTGGAGCTGAGAAGCAAGCTGTATCGATCTCAGCTACAGTACGCTCTTATTGTTTCCTACGCTTACCCAGCCTGACGTTATTCGCTGGGACCAGGAATCAATTAGGGCTTATAGCTTCTGCTATGGAAAACTAAAGGATGTATATGCCCAGTAGTGTGTGAGATGCCCAACGGCTGGCACTGTGATAGCAACGGAACCATCAGAAATAAGAAGGCATTTCTTTTCATATTTTCATGTGCTACTAGCAGCATCGATTAATAAAATCTTTTCCTTCTTAGATCTTTAAGACACTTCCTAAGATGAGGAAAGAATGTAATTCCCACTGTTTACAACTTGTGAAATTGATGTAACAGTGGGAAGAGCTGCCTTGCTCCAGGGGAAATAGATGGTTGGAGTCAGAAGAGTGGAAGCAAACCTGCAAGAGTGGATTGAGTGCTAATAAATATTGATCCGACGCTGTCTTACATTGTGATAATTTCTGGGCCTCACAAATTTCTATGAGCTTCTTGTGATGTTACTACGTGCTTTTGGCAATGGAGAATGACAGCTTTTAGGACAAAAGCCAGTACCTTTGCAAGTGTTGTCATAGAACCCCTGGAGAGGTTTTGATCTGGATCAGATGAACTAAGTGATAGAGACAGAGATGATAACTTGAGGGATCGTTTTGCACTCACTGTTTTGAGAGCTGTTTGTTGCTTTCTGGGACAAAGACTGAGCGCTTATTCACTTAGAACATTCCCAGTCTCTTTACTGCATGCTCACATCGCTGCGTATCGCTGGCATCGCATCAAACTGTTCAACCCACTGACAAATCAAGTTTTCCAACTAGGCTTTTTTGTCACTCTCACTCTAGAAGCCTTGATGAAGGTAGATTCAAGAGAAGGCAGAGAAAATCACCCTGAACTCAGCACATATTGTAATAGAAGCAGACTGCTGTTTAGCAATAGCAGAGAACATAGTGCATGTATCTGGGATATACAGAGGGATGGACTGCACAGCTGATAACATTTCTGTGGATGTTCTGATACATTCGATTGGTCCTATTTTGCCTTGTGAGTGTGGTGATGGAGAAGAAAGCGAGTTTGTTGAGAGCTTAGAGACTAGAAGAAGAGTTCTTGCAAAAGCAAAGTGAAGTGCATGAAGGATGAGGATCCCGTCTGTAGCCAATGGAAGAACACATACCAGAGCAGGGGACTTACCCTGAGGTCATGGAGCAGGCAATTTACCCTCAGAGGCTCTGAGGAAGGAAAAGCTGGAGTGGTCAGACATAGCCCTTCGAAAACCCCCATGCTAGGGGTCACGGAGGACTTGTCTCCTGTGAGTGGAAGGATGCCATGTGGTCACAGTGAAAAGAACCGCTCAGTCACTTTTCCTCTGATGGAGAAGAGATAACACAGCTGGGCACAAGTGTGAAAGAAGCAGGTGACTGCTCACTGGATTTTTTGCTGTTTCAATGAAATCTTTTGGATTTCCTCAAATCAATCCCATCCCTTTCCCATCCTAGTCCTGGTCAGCGTGGTCAGCTGGTGACAGTCACATAAAAGCAGAAAGCAAACAACTCAGTAATGTAAGAAAAATATGATGTATAGCTTTTCTATTTTCAAACCTGATTTTGTGTTTCCAGTTGTCTTCTGTGACAAAGTTTTTTTGCGATGACAGAAGCACAGGAGACAGTAAATATTTATCTCCTTCAAATAGTTCAAAACAGATGACTATGCAGATAGTAAAGGGCGCAAGTATAAGCAGTAAGCAATTTTGAAAGTCTATAGAGAGGAAAATTCTCATTTGTTCACACCAATGGCCTGGAAATATATTAGGCATAGACAAAATCACCAATTGCTTGGGGCAACAAGCATCATGAGATCTTGACACTGTGTCTGTTCTGTCTGCAAGAGAACCCTGGAAAACCTGGCTTGCTACTCCTGCAAGTGTCTTTGTAAGAAGAAATCGTGTTGTAGTCATTGCTCCTAAAGGGTCTGTAGCTGGTATCAAGTTTTTAATTCCCCGCTGATATGTTAGGCTTCAGGATACAACTACTGAAGACAGTAACCTAAGAGCATGTGTTTCTTAAAACGGATGACTGTGTGGATCAATGCTGTCGTCAGTCTCAGTTCAGACCACTTACAGTGAGTAAGTCACTGTATTTTTTTCACATCTTGGAGTAAATTGGAGTAAAAGATATCTGTCTGGGAAGATACAATCAGCCAAACTGTGTCACAGAATCATTTAGGTTAGAAAAGACAGTTAAGCTCACTGAGTCCACCCATGAACCCAGCTGTCCCAAGGCCACTGCTAAACCCTGTTCCTGAGCTCCAAGTCTTCACAACTATGAAAAATGTTAAGGGACAGCTGTTCAACCGCGTCCCTGGGCAGCCTCTTCCAAGGCCTGATGAACATCAATATCAATGGTCGTCAGACATTCAAGCATCACAGTGAGAGTTGTTCTGGCTACACCAGGTGTCGCATGGTCTCTCATAATCCTCTCCACCCATTGCATTGGCTTCACTAGAAAGATGCTGCTGTGACTTCTCAGCGTGGAAGCTGCAGGACTCTCCTTAAGAAGTTTGCATTGACATTTGCAGGAGTATAGGTTCAAAGTGCTTGCTTTTTGCTTGCACTCCTATGCATATATAAAATCCATAATGAAATTGTGGGTCAGGCTATTCACTAGTTCACATATAAATAGGGAAAAAGGCCTAGTTCTGAGTACAAGTTTTTTTTCACAGCAATTCTCCTGTTACATAGCAAGCACTCTGGTTTCTAGAGGATTGCAAGCTTCCAATCTATGCAAGAAATTCAGATTGATTTAACCAAAGAAGTTTTGCAAGCTGCTGAGGCACTGAAAGACAAAAGACTTTATTTAGCATGGGAAATATAAACTACTGAGTGACCACACACACACTTCCTTTTCCTGTGTGTGTCTCAGAAAGAAAAATTATAGAATCATTAGGGATCAGAAGGGACCTCAAAAGATCATCCAGTCCGATCCCCCTGCTACAGCAGGATCACCTAGACCAAGTCACACAGGAACAAATCCATGTGGGTCTGGAATGTCTGCAGAAAAAGAGACTCCACAATCCCTCTGGGCAGCCTGTTCCAATGCTCCAGTACTCTCACTGTGAAGAAGTTTGTTCTGATATTGATATGGAACCTCCTCTGTTCCAGCTGGCACCCACTGTCCTTTGTCCTATCACCAGAGGACCTTGAGAAGAGCCTGGCTCCATCCTCCTGACACCCACCCCTCACATATTTATAGACATGAATGAGGTGACCCCTCAGCCTTGTCTTCTCCAAGCTCAAGAGACCCAGCTCCCTCAGCCTTTCCTCATAAGGGGGAGCTTTCCTACTTCCCCCATCATCAAAATGTTGGATGCATTGCCAGAAAAACCAACGCTACTTGAACTGCAGTGCAGATCCAGACCAAAATATAACTTCTCTATCCATTGTATTTTACTGTTGTTGAGGTTTGGGGGTTTTTTAATGTTGAGATCTTTTGGAAAGTTTGGATTCTTGCTTTGGCATACTTGTAGCTACGGGTTTGAAGCAGATTATTTTGTGTAGAGGATGCAAAAAAGAACAAGTGCCAGTGGATATAAAGCAGCTGGCAAGCAGTCAGAACACAGCATTTGTTATTGTGTTTTTTTCACTAAGTTCATGTATATTTTTCTGCTTGGTCTCGTTTGACAAAGACTGCATACAGTAGATGTGAGAAACATTTTAATGCAAACTACCCTCACAACTGCTGTTGGTAAATGATGGTGTCGACTTCCAAACATAAGCATGTCTAATTGCAGATAGGCAGCGTCACGAAGTCATTTCGTTTAGGTAATCTCTCTTTATTACAAATTCAATCAGAAACAATAGATGAGATTATCCTGTAAGTGCAAGCATGCGTTATTAGAACAGCATCGGTCCAAAGAGTCTTGCCTGTGCTCTAATTCTTCTCACAGCAAAGCTCCACTTTCCTTGATGCAGGCAAACAGGTTTTAATGCAGCAGTTTGGGTCTCTCTCCTGTCTTCCACCTTGTACTTCTTTTGGTGGTTCCCTCAACAAGAGAGGAAAGTGGGTGTTCCCGTGGTTAAGTCATGTCTCCTCACGATACCATTCCCTTAAAATGACAGTTGGGGGTGGACAGGCTGGCTCCAGCTTTGCTCTGATGATTTCAGTCCCCTGGAACATCGCCCCATGTACTATGTCTTCGACTAAATCACAAGAAGCTGAGCTGCAAGTTACAGTTAGAAGGAAAGGTCAGACAATTAGAGCTTCAGTGCAATGCCTAAAAAGTTCTCTTCTTTGACAATGTATTTGCTATCGCTTTCTAATTTCCCACTTGCTGACTCTAATGAAGAGCTGCAACTTGGTGAAAGCAACTCACAAACTTTCCTTTATCAGCTTCAGATGTTACTGAGGAGGCTGAAGATGAATCTGGGTGTTCTTCTTGGCCTGCACCATTGCTCACATTTCACCAGTCTCTTTCCTGCCAAAGCTTATTAAGCTCATGACTGGATTTATCTGTATAATCATATTTGCTCTCAGGAAAGCAAGATGGGTTTGAAGCCATCGCTCACATTTTTTCAGAGGATAACATGTGAAGTTTTTAATTTTGTAAAGAAGACACGCAACATCAAAGAGCAAAGCAAGCAAACCCACAGCCTCTTGGTTTACATTGTTTAACGAAGAAATTGCAGTTCAGAGGGTATTTAGGATTTTCCCTTCTGTGCATTGAAAGGACCTGTTCTGGTTTTAATTGCTGATTTCTTTGTGGTACCTGTAACATATCACATAAAGGCTTTGAAGAAAGGAGTCTAAAGTCGTCTTTGCAAGTCAAATACTGATCTGATCAAAAGCTCTTCAATCTTGTCAGTTAAACTGATTAAAGTTCATTTAAAAGATGTGCACGGTCTTGCAGAATTTAGCTCTCAGGGCAGAGAGCTGCTCTGACTGGTCAGAAGAATGTTGTGATGTCTGCAGGTGGCCCAAACTGTACATAGCTCTGTTTGTAGACAAGCAGTAGATAAGAAGAAGATCCCATCCTGAATCATACAATCATTGATGACGGAAAAGAACTCTAAGATCATCCAGCCCAGCCCATGACCTAACATCACCACATCATCCAGACCAGGGCACTAAGTGCCATATCCAATCTGTCCTTAAACACCTCCAGGGATGAGGATTCCACCACTGCCTTGGGCAGTCCATTCCAGGGTCTGATCACCCTTTCCATGAGGAAGGGCTTCCTAACATCCAACTTAACCCTCCCTTGGAGCAGCTTCAGGCCCTGCCCTTGTCCTGTTGATAGTTCCCTGGGAGAAGAGCCTGACCCCCACCTGTCTACAACTTCTCTTCAGACAGTTACAGAGAGGGAGAAAGTCCCCCTTGAGTCTCCTCTTCTCCAGACCAAACAATCTCAGCTCCCTCAGCCTCTTGTCATCAGATTTTCCCTCCAGTCCCTTCCCCAGCCTCATTGTTCTTCTGGACGCACTCCAGCCCCTCAATCTCTTTCTTGAAGCAGAAGGGCTCAGAATTGCCCCCAGGAATCGAGGGGAGGCCTCATCAGTGCTCAGTACAGTGGGACAATGACATCCTTAGTCCTGCTGGCCACACTATTGCTGATCCAAGACAGGATGCCCTTGGCCTTTGGTGCCACCTGGGCACCCTCCTGGCTCCTGTTCATCTGGCTGTCATGCAGTACTGTCAGGTCCCCCTCTGCCAGGCTGCTCTCCAGCCACTCATCCCCCAGTCTGTAACTGATAGGGGTTCTTGTGGCCAGAGTGTAGGACCCTGCCCTTGGCCCTGTTAAACCTCATCCCATTGGCCTCTGCCCATTGACCCAGCCTGTCCAGTTCTCTCTACAGCATCTTCCTCCCGTCCAGCAGATCAACATTCCCTCCCAACTTGGTGTCATCCATGAATTTACTAAGGGCAGACCAACTCATCCAGATCATCAATAAAGATTCTGAATAGAACTGGGACCAGCAACGATCCATGGGGGTCACCACTGCTCACTGGACACCAGCCAGATGAGGCACCATTCACAACCACTCTCTGTGCTCACTCATCCCGCCAGTTTTTAACCCAGCGGAGGGTTCATGTTCTCTTTGGTTTCTATTTTCCAGACCAATAATTCACTAGATTTTCTCCTGTCACTTACTTTAGCTCATTCTTAACTGAAGAACTACTGGACACCAACCAACTCTGCTTTGTTGTTCTGTTTCGTTGTTTCATGTTAAAAAAAGGTTAGCAGAAGCTTCTGGTTAAAAAATACAAATAACTGAAAACAAATCAGGGCACACACATAAACCCACGAGGTGTGTCTTCCACTTGACTTCGCATTGCAGGGATTTTATCTTTCTCCTACCTACATTTTAAAACAAACAGAGTAAGTTGGATGAGTCCTTGAAGAAGATCTGCCTTGGAAAAGACTGGGTGCTGTGATCACAAGGTCAGAGCGGCATCACCATAAAGACAGGAGGACCAGAAGAGGCCTCCTGTCCATGTGGCTGTGTGGGCAGCTGGTAGTGAGAACCCTGCCCCTGCCGAGCTGCATCACAGGGAGGGTAGGTGTCGGAGTAAGGGGCTGGATCCCAGACAGCAAGGTGTCAGAGGAGGAGCAGGCGACTAAGATCTGGGCATTGCAGCATCTGACTTAGATCAATTTTAGCTACCCCAGCACCTGTCTCTCCTCTACTCCCTCCTTCCCCCTTCTGCATTCAGTCAGTGGGAGAACGAGGTTCTTTCTTTTCATCACCGATGACTACCAGGGATGCTATAAAGACAACAAACCTCATTAATTAGTTTTTTCCCTTCTCAGTGCACAGATCATTTTTCCTCTGCTTGAACACTGTGTAAACTATGAGTCCAGATTCTCTGCAGGTGCGAAGTGATGCAACTCTGGAAATCAATTAAGTGACAGGGATTTAAAGAACAGAGAATTTCACACAATCCTCTAGCACTGGGATCTCAGACACTCGAATGCTGCTGTATTTTCTTTCCCGATGTGATCAGATACATATTTGCTAAGAATAACAGCTTGTGGGAAATGTGAAGTGGTGGGAAGTATTGCCACACAGAGAAACACAAGAAGAAAAAGCAGAAGAGGAAAGAATTCCCCCAGCGACAGTTCGTCAGTGCTTTAGTTTTCCAGCTTAACAATACATAATTTTAGCTTCTTTAAAAACAACTCATAGTAATGGTGCCTCTGATTTGTGTTTCTTTTATTGTTAAAATAAAATGTTTAAATATTTATTGCAAGTAAGGGCACTTACGTGTCACACTCTGCAAGCAGCCCCTTCGCTAACGAATAGTTGCTTGCATGTCATTTGTTGCTGTAGAGTTACCGCTGCCACCATCCACTAACAGAGGCATCATAAACATCAGACTTTAACATCATTACATTTTCTGCCTCTCAGATGGGATTTGTGTTCTGTTTCCAGATTCTATTACTGGATGAGTTTCACTGGCTCGAAGGGAAAAATAGGCTAGGAAAAAAAAAAGAAAAGAAAAAGGGAGAAGGGAAAAAAGTATCCGAACTGTTTTTATTAAACCTCTCTCTTAGCTTTACGCCAGCCTTTTTTATTTTCTTTTGCAGACTCCATGTATTTTTAATGATTTCTGTGTTGCTTGTAGAAAGTTGAGAGGATGAGAGGAAGGGAAGAGAGAAGCACTCAGATAGAATAATTCAATTTTCTACTTTGTGAAGAGAAAAATCTGTCTCTGGGCTTCATCTGAAAAAGTAATAAAAAATGATGTTTTCCCTTTGTAACTTCTACAACATTTTAGTTCAAGAAAGAAAAGGCCCTTTTTAATCTCTGCTTCCTTTCTGGAAAGCAAAGTCATGTGCTTCACAAAATCACAGGAGCAGGTGATGCACGTACTTGAATTTGCAAGGAAACAGGAGAGTTTTACAATGGAACAGGCGATAACTTATATGACAAACAAGCCCCTGTCAAAGCAGAGTCACTGAGCCAGTGCACTAAACCTTCTCTTCTATCACAAAAGAGAAGTGGGGAACAATGTAAGGGGAGGAGAGAAAATAACGTGGCTTTCTCATGTTGGCTTAATACTCATATTTGCTTGGTGACAATTACATTGGTGAACCCGTGACCACTATGTAATGGATTTTTTTGTGTCTGTCATCAGCAATAATTTTACAGAGAGCTGGGGTTTATACCCCCAAGGTGATGCCTTTTCCACCACAGGTGCTGCATTCAAAGTGATGATTCTGTAGAACAGGCAGAAGGCACCTCAGGGATCATCCAGTCCCAATGCCCTGCCATGGGCAGCGACACCTCTCCCCAGAGCAGGTTGCCCAGAGCCCCACCCAACCTGGCCTTGAACACTTCCAGGGATGGAGCAGCCACAACCTCCCTGGGGAATCTGTTCCAGTGCCTCAGCACCCTGACCCGATGTCCGTTGAGCTGTTTACTAAGAAGAGAAACAGGTGCAAATGAATGTATTGTCTATAAAGAGGTCGAAGCTTGATGAAGGACACCAGATTACATCTTTCTGGCAAATCTTCCACTGTGCTCAATCCCTCGTTCTGCTACTCTAAGTGTGGAATATGCTCTTTTCTCACTTTTTGCTAGAACTGGAAGAAATTCAGTATCAACATTTTTTAAATAAATTGTCAGTTTTATAGTTTCCAGTGCGCTTGACGCAGCTCAGCGCTATTCTTGTTACTACCATTGCAAGTCACCCAGTGTGTGAACCATGCCTTGGTGGCAGCACTGTGGTTGTACTGCATATAATGATCTCTCTGTGTTCACGTTTGCTCAGGTTGAACACAATTTTTTCCACAGTTTAGATTACGAACTGAGTGATCGCAGACATCAGTGGGTGTAAAACTGTGCCTGACGTTTGATCTATTTATTCACTCTTTATCATTACGGGGCAAACTCTGCTTAACTCATGTGGTTTAAATCAGATCAGGTTTGAAGCAGTTTAATTAATTTATCGACAGCTCATGATTAACTGGAGAACAAGACCACTATCAGTGTCAATAATATCATGGATAGTGCGTGATAGTAAGTACTTCTAAAACCTTAATAATCAGTTACAATTTCTAAACACCTTTCTGTTTTCATTTCACAAGGACATAAGCGCATGTTCCAGTCCTACTTCCATTCACCCTGATCCTGTCCGCACCCAGCGCACATGTGCTGAACACTGCAAGGGTCCTCTGCACCCCTTGACATGGGAAGCTCCATATGGCACTACCATCAGTGAGGTGGAGGTTGGTGCAGACTGGTGCCGATGGTTGTTTTATGGAAGCACCATCACTGCTTATTGTTTCTTAGCATCAAGTTTGGGGGCACATAAAGCTTGCTTCACCATCTTGCCTATACCAACAAGACATGCTTGGCCAGCTCAGGGAGGCTCCTGGCACTGCTAAAAGGACTTTAATGAAGTGACACATCGACATTAAAGCAGCTCATGTTTTGAAAACTGTTGCAGAGGCTGTGTTCAGGACTATCTCTGCTTTATGGCTCTTGCTGAGGAGTGAAAACTCCCTATCTCCTAACAAGTGTATTTTATGGGAGGTGAATAATGATTATTGACACTTAAAATTACTAACAATTTACTGCTGAAGACCATTTTGAAGCCCCGGATAGCCCCATGTTAATGCTAATCAAGAGGACAAGTGAGGTGTATTTTAATAATCATACTCAAGGACTGATGCATTTAACTGCCATTAGCGTTAATAGGAGTTATTCACATGAATCCATGCATATCGAGAAGTAAAGCGTGCCTTGGACACAGGAAATTCAAGCTGTCCTATTTAGAGCGAAGAAGAACAGTCTGTTGAGCAGCAGCTGACTTGTTACAGGATGGCAATTACAGGATGGCTCGGGAGGCTTTTTTCCAGCTGCAGTATCCTCACTTTTCAAAATGTCTGCTGTTTGTGCCTGCCTGCATCTAAATGCTTTTGTCAGGCACTCTGATTTATCCAAGTCTGCTTTCTCAGAAAAAACAGAGCTCCTCAACTCTGCCAGTTGCATGGCTTATTCCTTTCAGTGTTTTGTGGTAGTATTAATAGACCGCTTCTCTGCAGTCTTAGTGGTTCCATTCCAGGTTAGTTAGGAAACACTCGTGGCTTTGAGAATAGGAGAACATGATCCTGTCTTTCAGTACAGGACCAATGGGAAGTACCTACTAAACAAAGACATTAACTAAGCAAAGACAGGACCTGATTCGTTGGGTTTGTGTTCTGAAAGACAAAGTGAAGTAGGAAATTCAGTAAGCAGGAAGGATGAAATAAACAGCCTGAGGAGAGCCCCAGCTGATATAATAGCTCAAATCCAGCAAAATCAATAGCAACCCATGAGGTTTTCAAGAGACCAAATGTCTCTCTTAAAACTTCATCAATTCTGTTTCTTTCTTTGAGAGCTTCTACTCTGAGTACACTTTCAAGCAGAGCACAAAGACCATTCTTGTTATATAGCAAGGAGTAATCATCTTGTTTTGATGAACTCTGCCCATTTATCTTTATTAATTTCACTGGATGAGCCTGCCCAGTCTGATACCATGAGCATAAAACTTTTTAATTATGATTAAGGAAATGTTTTCTTCCTTCTGACACTACATATTCTTTAAGTTCCATTTATTTTTAATTAGGATGCTGGCATTTTCCAGTCTACCAGCTAAATGAACATCATGAATAACTACTGGAGTTGACATTTTGCCCTCTGCTGAGCAAGGAGAAGAAGATTTAGAGTAAATCTTATCCTTTAACAAAGGATGGCTCAGGACACTTCCATGATGCCAGAAAGGTTGGTGAAGGAAAGACCTACTAAAGGTACAAACCAGATTTCTTCTGCGTCAGGGTGCCTATAAGATATTTCATGATATTTTATCTGTTCAACCATGTGATAATTTGACTTGTCCAGAGAAGAAGCCCAAATGCATTCAGAGAGTAAACTCAGAGTAACAGACTGGATAATTTTAGGATATCTAGTGGGAAAACAGTTGAAAGCACTGAATATGGACTTAATTCTTTTCTCACTACTAACAAAATCTTCCAGCTTCTCACCATTGAAATAAGGGATACGTCTAGTTTGCATATGAAATAATTAATTTCTCCCATCAGGTTTTACTTGGTTAGTCGCACGTGCTTTTATGTATCGCAGCCAGCCAGACCAAGTACAACACACCTTCTTTGATAAACACGTGGCATTAGTGATGATTCAGCTGCTATTTCAGGATATGATTCTTAGCAACCCAAGTTCTTCCCAAATTGATGAGAAATCTTGCCAATTCGTAGACTTCTGTGAATTCACTTCTGTAAGATGTTTTAAAGTGCTGGCTGGTCTGCAGGTGTTCAGCTTAACTATTGCGGATGTAATGTCCCTAAGACATTCCAACTTTAAATGCACTCCAAGTACCATAGAATCATCAAATGGTTCAGGTTGGAAGGGACCTTAAAGATCATCTAGTTCCAACTACCCTGCTATAGCAGGGACAACTCCCACTCAATCTGGTGACCTGGTAACCTAGACGTGGTATTGAAAACTCTTGACAGAATATTTATCTGTCAAGCTACTAGAGGGTTGGGGAATCTATTCTAGTAACCGTTTCAGATGTATCTGAATTCAGAGGCTGCTACAGGACTTGGTTAGCAGAACGGATGCCATCCAGAGGGACCAAGAATTGGGCCAGTGCTGACCTCATGAGTCATGGGGGTGTCCTTGGTCCTGGCAGGGGGGTTGGAACTAGATGATCTTTAAGATTTCTTCCAACCTGAACCATTCTAGGAATCTATGAATGAATCTGTGCCCCCTGAAAACCATTAGCTTTCTGCTTGACAGAAAGTCCCACAGAGGCAGCATTTCTAATCATCTTCCATTGCTTCCTCAGTAAAGGAATGGCTGAAGGACAATGGCACATAAATGAAGAAAAACCTTTTCTAACTCAAAATCGTCGCCTTTTGCCTGACTCTTTGCGTGCAAAGTATTAATAGGCTGCTCCCAAGCGTTCCCCTAAAATCATAGTGCTGCCACTGGTAATGTCTTTGTTTCGCTCTAGTGTCAGAGACCTTTGGTTTTTAAGTAGGAGGATGCAAATTCTATTGCACAAAGTATCACCTGACAGTGATGATTTACTCTAAGATATTTTCCCCTCTGTGATGCCTTCATTCGGTATAATATGTGCATATCTCCTACACTAGCAAAATGGACTACTCTGCAATTATCTTTCAGTGAATATTCCCAATATTCACCTTTCAAAATAAAGAAATAATACTGCTATGGTCTTTCTAGACCACAGTCTTTTAAAGACACTTATTTCTTTGCAGTGTTTCATGAATACTGGACATCTTTCTGAAGTGGAATGGAAGCTCTTCTTTCCAAAATATAGATTTAATAATATTTCTGCAATAAAATATGTATTGTATATATTATATATTTTATTATACATAATAAAAGATATTATTAGCAATATAATTTATTTATTTCCCTGATTCAGTTTTTATTAATATCCTTTGCTCTGATGGTCTTCATTAATATCCTTTCTTCCTACATGCAGCTTACACACTACCGATTTCTAAATCATAGAGATGTTCGATCAGAACTCTAGTCAAGGAGCAAGAGATCTCTGGACCACAAGACTTTAGGAAATATTCAAGCTGTTAATATACTTCAGAGGATTAGTAGTAATGTTTCTGGTGCTGTGGAGACTCTGTGGAGTGATTCACAGGGTCTGTGCAGGAAGGAGATGGGGCATAGTTCTGGCAAGGGAGGTTTAGGCTGGACAATAGGAAAACCTTTTGTACTGAAAGCGTAGTCAGGCCTTGGAACAGTCTGCTCGTGGTTGAGGGAGTTGAATCACCACCCTTGGATGTGTTTAAAAATCATTGAGATACGGTGCTTAAAAATCTGGTCTAGTGGTAAACTTGGTAGAGTAGGGTTATTGGTTGGACTTGCTGATCTCAAAGGACTTTTCCAACCTGAATAATTCTGTGATTCCATAGGTGGCAGCACCTCTCTGAGCTGTGACTTAGTAAATACTGTCTGTGGAGATCACATTGTGAAATTAACTAATGTCCTGCAGCAAATCAATGCACATATGTGGCTTCTCAAGCTTGTCTCCCTCCACCCATCTATAAACATGGACAGCACAGGCACATGCCTTGACCCACCTCTGTAGACACACCTTGAGTAATAGAATAGTATATGCTCTCCCGGAAGATTCTAAGTGCAGTTGTTTGATAGTTTCTTTTCTTTGGCATTGTCCACAGGATTTTGTTTAGCTCAGGTAACAGGAAAATGTCCTACTCTGCCTGTAACAGTCAGAGACGGCTGCTTTCATCCTTGCACTTTTTATAAGCCAAACACATCTAGGAATCACCAACACGGCTAGCACTCCACTGCCCAGGGGGTTGTGGAATTTTCTTCTCTGGAGACTTTCAAAACCCACCTAGATGTGTTCCTGTGTGACTTGGTGATCCTGCTGTGGCAGGGGGATTGGACTGGATGATCTTTCGAGGTCCCTTCCGATCTCTAGTGATTCTAGGATTCTACTATATTAGAAGCTGGAACAAAACAGAAGATCCTCTGTAAACAGAAATCTGCCTTAAATTTTGAGTGAATAAAGCTCAAATCTGAACAGCTGAGCCAGATGTGACTTGAATTCTGTCTACAACCTTCCATTTCTAACCTTTTCTTATGTCAAAAAGCTATTTTGCTGCATTCCGTAGCATGAGCTAATTAAGCCAGTGTTAGTTCCATTTAATTTTGATAGAAATAGATAAATTACATATTCAAAAAGGTTTTACCTAGTAAAACCCAATTATTGTGGGTGAAAGGAATATGGGGCAATGATTCATTGCATGTAGCGCTAGACAAAAATCTCATCGTGCAGTTTAATGTAAAAATCGCTGCCTGCTGCCTACTTAGGACATGAAAAAGCCAATGTGCCATTAAAAGCACATCAGAAGCAAAAGACAATATAGCTAGAAACTCTGCAAGAGAGGAGAAACCTATTCTTTTAATTGAAAAAGAAATAATTTATCTATTTCCATCACATGGAAACTGCAAAGCACATCAAAATCAAATGTTTTACATCTTAAATTGGAAAGAGATACAGTTCAGGCTGATTGTTGCCTGCAGGAAATCTTCCAGGCTGTTTTCTGACATCCTAAATATAAAATTCACCATGTGAAAAATGTCTGATTCCTTCTGAAGCTTGTGACGAATGTTCTCCAGGAACCATCGACTATCACCTCATCTCGAGTGGAATCAAATTGGAGCTTTCTCAGAGAAAGCTGAGACAGACCTCTGAAGTTCAGTATTTAATCTAAGATCCTCGTACACCTTTAATCTTGCCTGAACAGATGAAACAAACTTGTCTTCACAGCTTGGTGAGAAATGACCACTGTTAGCTGCACAGTGAGTCTGTGTCCCGGCTTGAGGACAGTGTCAAACGGTGGAAATGTACTTGTTGGTAACTGGTGGACTAGTATGGCAGTTCCTTACCTATTTTTTCTTTAGAATTCCATTTTTCATAATTTGAAGAGAACGGAAGAAACCATCCCAAATCCCTTGAAATTGTCTTTGGATCTCTTTCCCTGTCTTTTTTTTTTTGCAGTAGAAATGTCAGGTGGAAGTTGAAGGTTTGCTGCTGCAAACGTGAATTCAGCAGATGAAAGGACAGGTATGAAAGTCCATTAACATGCCTTGTTCACAGACTGTGAGGCCAGACAGCACACAGACAAAACTTCTAGGTATTTTCGATATTACACAATACAAAGAAAATTAGACTGGAATCTAAAACTGAACAAAACTTTCCTAAGAATGGAGACATAAACAACCAGTACTGTGAGATCTAAGTCACATTTTGAGTGAAGTTTAAGGAAAAGTAATAGAATAAAACTACGTTAAAATGTGTGATGCTCTTCCAGAATTGTGACCTGGCATTCACATCAATATTAACTGTTCAAACTTATCAGCCTCTTTGTGTTCTTTGGAGAAACTTCTGGGCTTATTGCTGGTTACAGTTCCTATTTTATTTTTTCTGGAACCTGTATTTTTTCCCTCCAGAAAAATGAAAACATGGGATTTTCAATTTTAAAGGTCAACTCAGTATTTGTTGCCTTTTAACTACAGCCTTCCGTTATAAATTGTTGCTGAGAAATTAATTGGAAAAAGCCAAGAGGGTATTCTTCATGACATTATTCCAGGGTGTAGTTTTCAAGCTGTGTGCTACAGAGACAGCAACACATTACAGGTTCTGTCCACATGTAAGATAGCATGCACTGGGGCATAATGATAAGCAGATGGCATTATGTGCAGTGGAAGTAATAGCAACCAGGAGCATTGCTGCCTAGACAAAACAGCAAATGCTTTTATATTGAATTATGTTCAAATGTGGAGCTTTGTGTGCTTTCCCTGTGCAAGGCATAGGTATTGATAGCAACCGGTGGGAGAGCTGGTGGTGGTTAAGTAAGCAGAGAGAAGTTGTTTGGAAGCAGGTGGTATTTAAAAGCAACACAACCACAGCAGTCACTAACAGACAAAACAACAAATACTAGTGAAATATTCCAGAAAACGGAGGGAAGCTGAAACTGGTTGTTGGTTCTGTCATTAAAGACATCGTTTCTGAAAGTTTTTATAGGGATATGCCATTCAGAAAATCTCAAGCTTCTACCTTTTATTACCAATAATACTGCCTAATTTACCACCACCATCTGCTTGGCAATTATTGCTGGAAGTAGTGCATTCAAGGCAGATTATTTCGGAGAATGACATTATAGCACATGACTACATTGTGAGATCTAGTGCAATAGGGAGATTCCCAGGCTAGCAAAGACATGGCTTACATGCTGTCTATACACAAACACATAAAGAGCTGGAAGGGACCTCCAAAGGTCACCTAGTTCAATCCCCTCACAAGCAGGGACATTACTCACTAGACCAGATTGCCCAGAGGCCCATCAAGCCTGACCTTGAATGTCTCGAGGGATGAAGCCTCCACTATCTCACTAGGCAACCTGTCCCTGGAATCCACCACCCTTATATTAAATAACTTTTTCCTGATGTCCAGCCTAAATCTACCCTTTTCTAGTTTCAAACCATTACCCCTCATCCCATTGTTCCCTGCCTTACTGAATAGTTCTTCTTCAGCCTTCATGGAGGCCCCTTTCAGGGATTGGAAAGTCACTATAATGCCCTTTCATTATAAAGAATCAAAGAATTACTGAGGCTGGAAAAGACCTCTAAGTCCAGCCTAAGACCTAATATCCCCACAACCTGGACCAGAACACAAGGTCCAGGGATGGGGACTCCACTACCTCCCTGGGCAGTCCATTCTAGTGTCTAATTACCCTTTCCATGATGAAGGGCTTCCTAACATCCAACCTAACCCTCCTCTGCCCTCTTGTCCTGTTGCTAGGTTGCCTGGGAGAAGAGCCAAATCCTCACCTGTCTACCTTACCTTCAGGTAGTTACAGAGAGTGATAATGTCCCCCTTGAGTCTCATCTTCTGCAGGCTAAACAACCCTAGGTCCCTCAGCCTCTCCTCATTAGATCTTCCCTCCAATCCCTTCACTAGCCTCATTGCTTTCCTCTGGACTCTTTCCAGCACCTCAATGTCTCGCTTGAAGCAAGGGGCTCAGAACTGCACACAATACTTGAGGTACTTGGTGAGGCCTCATGCCTTAACAGTGTCAAGTACAGGAGAAGAATTACATCCCTCTTGCTGCTGGCATTATGATGGACCTTTGCTATATTAGTGCAATGCTTCCTCCTGAGACTTAAAGCTCTGCGTGTGAGACAAGCAAAACTTTTAGAGTATTTTCCTTGGGAAGGGCATCTTTGCACGATCTATTTTCTCTAGGTATATGTCCTCATTGCCTTCTGCACTGAGAACTAGTCTAACTTTGTTAGAATCACCGCTACTTTGAAAGAGGTGGTGCAGAAGGGACTTACAGCTGCAGCAAGTCCCAAAGGCATTCAGCTTCCGAACGCACAAAGGACCATATGCAATAGTGGCAGTGGTACCTGCTGGAAGACTGCAGCATGTCCCCCCTCCAGCACTGGCTCAAAACAGCTGGTGTGGAAAAAAGATGGGCAGTGAACACAAGTCAGATGGTTCCCTGCTGTGCTGTAGAGCACAGCTAGATGCTTTTCTTTTAGTGGTGTAACGAGCAAGAAGAAGGAGGAAGGAGGTGATGGTGTCCCTGTACTCTGCACTTGTGTAACTGCACCTTGAGTACTGGGTCCAGTTTTGGGCACCACAGTAGAAGAAGGACATTGAGGTGCTGGAGAGGTGCCAGAGAAGGGCAACAAGACTGGTAAGCAGTCTGGAAAACAGGCCCTATGAGGACTGGCTGAGAGAACTGGGCTTGTTTCTAGAGAAGAGGAGGCTAAGAGGAGACCTTAATGCTCTCTACAACTACCTAAAAGGAGACTGTAGCAAGGCTGGTGTTGGTTTCTTCTTCCATATCACTACTGATTGGATAAGGAGAAATGGCCTCAAGCTGTATCAGGGAAGGTTTAGATTAGACATTAGGAAGAAGTTCTTTCCTGAGAGAGTGGCTGAGCACTGGAACAGGCTGCCCAGGGAGGGGGTGGAGTCACTGTCCCTGGAGATGTTTAAAACACAAGTAGATAGACCACTTAAGGTCATGGTCTAGGGGTTGGGGAGCCGTTGGGATGAGGGCTGGACTTGGTGATCCCGGAGGTCCTTCCCAGCCATGAGGATTCGATGATTCTGCGATTCTCATTCTTTTCTCTGCAGTGAGGACAAGGACATTGTGTCACTGTTGACTGCAATGGAAGAAGAACTTTAGGCACTGCAAACTCCAGCTGCCAGTTGGGAGGAAGTATAGCAGAGCTGTGAAACTACTCTGTGTGGTACTTACTGCTGAGAATACAACCAGAGGGGAACCACCATCTTCTTGGGAACTGAAGCTTTCAGAGTGAAAGGAATTCTGTGCCTTCAATCAGAGGAAAAATGAAATCATTTTGGAATCAGCTGTGGAAAAAGTGCTGCTTTTGTAAACTCTTCTGGTAAAAGAAATCACTAGAAATAATATTTTTAAAACTGATACTAGTACATACAAACTTCATTCATTTATAGTCTCATGTTTTGGACTTTGTTCTAGTGACTCTTCCACTTAAACATGGTAACATGACAAGAAGGATCACCAAAGCAATTCAGTATTCTCATTTATATGTATCATGGTGATGGCAAGTGACCTGAGAACACACAGCAGTCACAATGAAGGTGAGGTATGGTGCAGTCTTTACACTGAAGATTTTGCAATCTAAGAGGTGAAACTCTCAAGAGACTGGAGAAGGGAAGCACTTTCACCTTCACTCTGTGCATGGGAAACATGCCCCAAACCTGGGATATTCTGATGTCTGTGGAGTTTGTACTGCAACCTGGAAAGAGAGCAAAGCACACGCTCAGTTATGGAAGGAACCCTCTAGGACCAGAAGTGACAGGAACATCATTCTACTACATTAGGATCTTTGTTTCCATGAGTTGTTCAAGGGTGTAAAGGGCCAAGTTAGAAATTAAACTGGGATCTACCAGAAGATTTGGCCACTCTGCTGACTTCTGAAACTTGGTTTCCTCTGCAGAGTTCAGCTAACATCACTGTGATTGTAAATTACATGCACTAGCCGTGTTGAGTACAGCATGGACATGAGCAAAGATATCATTTTACTCCTCTTGCTGATCCTCTCTGCCACTCAACGCTAGTTTCTAGCTGAGCTAGCTAACATGAAAGTAGCTCACCTAAGTCAGTGACACACATCTGCCACAGCAACTTCTGCAGGCAGATTCTGAGATGTGAAAAGGAACATCACAGTCAGTTATGCTGCAAAGAAATGCTAGCAAAGGTCTTGAGGAAATGTGCAATCATTCACACCTCCTAAGATTACATGAACTATTGTCTATGTCTATGTAAACTGAACTGTTGCAATCATAAAAGGTCTGTGAAAGAATGAAGAGAGAGCGATTCTGTTGTATACAGAAGAAAAAAGAAATCAATGTAGGGACAAATAAAAGCCAATTGTGAAGTGTAAAAGCAGTACCAATTAGTTCTCTAATATATGGCCTTTTGAAGTGACAGAGAGTAATTTTTAAGCTGGACTTGCTTCTTTTATTTGAATGGATGGATTGCTTTCTTGTCCAGAAGCAATCATGTAAAGCCAAAAGACTCTATTAAAAAAAAAAAGTTCCTTTAGAGTCCAACATCAATGCGTTATAAATTTGCAGCACTCTGTTTTCTTAGAGGATCCTGTGCATCCCAGCTTTGTATAGCAACCTAAACACTGCTGTTACATTGAGCTTGAAATCAATGAAGGTGCTTTGCTGCAAACAAGGAAACAATTTGACTCAGTGAGCACATTTAAGCTTGTTTTAGTCTGGGATGTGAACCGAAGTGTATGAAAATCTTTTCCTCACAAAGCTTCAAACTACAGTACATCTTTTTCTCTCACTCAGCTTACACGGTTCTGAGTGGCAGAGCCTCAACTAACAAATAAACAGGAAGGTTTTTTCAGCACCTACTATGCTTCCATGCAATGGAAAAAAGGTAAATACTATTTTTAACAAATCACTATCTAGATAGAGATCTGCAGTATGTGATCATGAATATAATGAAAATAGGAAGAGTATGTCTCACATCCTCCACACTGGAGATGTAGCTTTTGTCATACAGTTCAGAAAAGTTTTGAATGGAATTTGAGAGACCACATCTGGAATCCTGTGTCCAGTTCTGGGCCCCTCATTTCCATAAGGACATACAACTGCTGTAGAGTCCAGCACAGAGCCACAAAGATGATTAGAGTAAAGCATCTCCCTGATGAGAAAAGGCTGAAGGAGCCAGATCTCTCCAGCTTGGATAAAAGGAGACTGAGGGGTGATTTCACTATGTTAATAAATATGGAAAGGGTGGGTGTCAGGTGGAGGGAGCCAGGTTCTGCTCAGTGGCACCCAATGATAGGACACGGGGCAATGGGTGTCAGCGGGAACAGAGGAGGTTCCACATGAAGATGAGAAGAAACTTCTTCACAGTGAGGATGCCAGAGCCCTGGAAGGGGCTGCCCAAGGGGGTTGTGGAGCCTCCTTTCCATACTGCCTGAACTGTTCCCATGCCACAGGGTCCAGGGGATCCTGCTCTGGCAGGGGGGATTGGACTGGATGATCTTCTGAGGTCCCTTCCAATCCCTAACATTCTGTGATTCTGTAAATTCACTGTGATAGGGATGTGTTTCAAAGTTGTGGAGATCTGGAACATAGGGACACGGTTTAGCAGTGGCCTTGGGACAGCTGGGTTATTGGTTCAACTTGATGACCTTGGGGGGTCTTGTCCAGCCTGACTGATTCTATGATTTCATGGTGGCAAGTAGCAAGGGAAATGAACAGAGCAGAAGAAATACCAATAGACTCAAAAAGTCACCATAATTTTGATTCCTAGAACATTCTCTCCCTTGCCATGCAATGGTAACACACAGAAAATTCTTGTTTACCTGTGGCTGTTTTCAGCAATTCCCATGACTGTCAGAGGACCAAGGTTGTATCCATATGTTCTTAAAATTTCCACTGCAGTGGTTTTTGCAGTGGTAAGTAGTAAGTGAATTGAAATGTTTTTTGTAGGAGCATGTGGGTTAAAACGGGCTGAAAGACTATAAAGAAAAGATTATGATAGTGACTAGGGGAAAAATATCTAGTAGGGTAATGAAGGGTGCAGTTTCAGGATTGTTCCTATTTAACATCTTCATTAGCAATCTGGAAGAAAGAATAAACAGCATGTTAATGAAATGCACAAATGATACTAAATTAGGAAGTGTCACAAACACGAGTGAGGACAGGAGCGTAATGCAAAAGGCCCTGAGGAGAAATGTGGGCAGGAAACAACAAAACAAGCCACTACTCAGGCAAAGGCATACTAGCGTGTTAAAGCTAGAGAATGGGATGAATCAATGTGAGGGGAAATCCACCAAGATAGCAATGCAGGCAGAGTCAGTGAGCAATGTATTAGATATGTGCTGTGATCTGATGTGATGTCTGGACTTGATGATCTTAGAGGTCTATTCTAACCTTAATGATTCTATGCTGGCAATACAAGCCAAATTCTCTGGGTCATATATGTAAAGACATAAAGTCATGGATCAGAATGGCCACAGCTGCTCTAAATGGCTCTCTGACATTCTTTTAGTTTTAGAATATTCTTTTATGGGAAGAGGATTGATACTGAAGGAGATGCTTGAATCAGTATAGCAATGTTATGGTGTTTAGGTTAAAAGGATTCATCAAGAGAGAATGTGGTACCTAATAGAAGCTTCTGATGGGGATGATGCAGGTGGTGGGTTAATGGCAGGAGATGTAACTGGCTGAACTCTGAAGAGTCTTTTTTAACCTTTATTCAGATCAACCTCTTTCTTTAGTGGAAGACAGCACATGACAAAATGACACACAAAAAAAGCTGTACTCAATTTCCTATTGGTAAAATATTTATCCACACCCATCACCTACATATAAATGTAATGAAAGGAATATATCTTGCTTGGGATCAGTACTGTTCCTCACATTGTGATAAACTTATAACTGGTAGTCTGGAATCAGCTCAAAGTAGCTTTTTTTTTTTTTTAATAGGAAAGATAAGGAAAAAGGAGAGAAAGGAGCTTTAAAGTGTATTCTCATTTCTCTGAACAGGCCCCAATTTAAGTCTGCAAGTCACATGAATAGATATTTTTCTTCTGAACCGTTTCTTTTTCTGGCAAGATGGATGAATACAAAGGGCAAAAGAACAAAAACAACCAGCAATGAAACCAGTTGTGTCACTGAACTACTCCATCCGACACTTGTGGTTTTGATGCTGCATGCATTCTCAGCCTACTTTCCCTTTCCACTGCTCACCTAGTGTATAGTACAAGTGTAACTGAGCAAACTCAGTTAAACCATATAATAAGCAGTGCAACTACAATAAAACTGCAATGGAATAAAAGGTCTCAATCCTGGGAGTGACACTGATTCTACAAAAGGAGAGATTAGCATTCATCAGTTTATAAAAAACAGGATGCATGGCTGGCACTTATTATTATGAACAGTCACATAAATATGCTCATTAGAATGAACAATATGGAAGAGTGAATAATTGCTCCTCATTCTTTTTCACTTCACAATAAAAGAACACAAGAGCAGAAAATTAAAAGATCAGCCAGCTGGTGTCAAATAGAAGGCAGTGCTATTGCACACTGTGTGTAACCAAACCCCAGAGCTCAGGAGCAGAGGATGGGTGCAAAAGATGTTTAAAGAGATCATAAGGGTATGGAGAGACACTGGGAAGGAAGCTTCAAGTACAACATGCTGCTTGGAAAGTCCCTAAACATCAGCTTACCCTAAACTAGGCCTATGTATAAAAAAAATCCATGTGTATTCATGCTCTTACTCTCTTCCATATGTGTTTATACCTGTGCACCAGGTATTGTGCAGCTGATCCAAGCCTTCTTTATGGTTCCATAACAATCACAGAGAATCACAGCAAAATACGTGATGTGTGAAGAATCTTCTTATAAACAAAAGAGGAGGGTATTTTGAGCACAAACTAAAACTAGGAGTAAGGATCATGAATGGAGGACAACTAAGAATTATAGAATGTTTGGTAGGGGGAAGAGCGATATTAATGGAAAGATATTGAACTGCTGGAACATGTTCAGAGGAGGGTCATGAGAATGAGTGGAGGGCTGGAGCACCTCTCCTATGGGGATAGGCTGAGAGAGTTGGGGCTGTTCAGCCTGGAGAAGAGGAGACTCCGGGGAGATCTCAGAGCAGCCTTCCAGTACCTGAATGGGGCTACAAAAAAGATGTGGATGAGCTGTTTCCAAGGGCTTGGAGGGGTAGGAGCAGGGGGAATGGTTTCAAGCTGGATGAGGGGAGGTTCAGACTGGAAGTCAGAAGGCAGTTCTTCACAATGAGGGTGCTAAGACACTGGAACAGGTTGCCCAGGGAGGTTGTGGATGCCCCCCCCCCATGGAAGGGTTCAAGGTCAGACTCGATGGGGCCTGGTCTGGTGGGGGGTGTTCCTGCTCAAGGCAGGGAGGTTGGAACTAGATGATCTTTAAGGTCCCTTCCAACCTGAATGATTCTAGGAATCTGTGAATTAGGAATGCCATCTTGCCAACTGCTGTTTTGCTATTAGGATCTCCATTACGGTGAAAACACTAAGGCTGAGGAATGATTCAGTGCTTTGGAAAATAACCTAATTGATAAAGAAAAAAATGTAATTTAGTCTTTTAGGGATTTATCTCCAGAGCAAGAATGTGTAGAATATAGATCTATTTTTGATAAAAATTTTGTTGTCAACAAAAAGTTTGTGTGTTTTAAGGATATTTGATCAGTACACACCAGGTCTAATCCAGGGTAAAATTCAGCTTTTTTTAAGACAGTTTTTTATCTGGGCTGAACTAAGAATAAATCTGGGGACCTTGCTGAGCAGAAATGAAACTCAGTAGATATTCTTGAGGTCACATGACTGGAAGGTAAACCCTACGAGGAGAGGCTGATGGAGCTGGGTCTGTTTAGCTTGGAAAAGAGGAGGCTCAGGGATGACCTTATCTCTGTCTATAACTACCTAAAAGGTGGCTGTAATCAGGCAGGGGTCGGTCTTTTCTCCCTGAACACTGGAGACAGTGCAAAGGGTTGTAGTCTTAAGCTCCACCAAGGGAGGTTTAGACTGACATTAGGAAAAGGTTTTTCACTGAAAGTGTGATCCGGTTTTGGAATGGGCTGCCCACGGAGGTGGTCAAGTTTCCGTCCCTGGAGGTGTTCAAGATTAGTATGTTGGAGGTGCTGAGTGGCATGAGCTAGATGTCAGATGTTAGATTCACTTGGTTTGTTTGGATTTAGGTTGCAGTGAATGATCTTTAAGGTCTTTTCCAAGCCTATCATTACTGTGATACTGTGATAATGTGACTGCCTCTACAATTTGTAGTATATTATACTAGATTCATGCATCCAACTTCATTATAGTAGATGGAGGTGCAACCGTCTCTCACACTGTGCATCAGCGGAAAAGCATGAAATACTAGTTGCAGACCTTACATTTAAGAAACCTTTGTCTCCCTTGTCCACAGCAACTTGTTCAGGTCTTTTAGTCCCATCATCTAACACTCTCTAGAGGTGGAAAATGCTAAAAATATAAGATGTTTGTGGTAGGATACATATGTATTTCTATAAATATGCATTTCAGCTTTCTTGTCAGGGGACATAAACCCATTTAGGGTTAGAAGGTTTTATAAGGAAAGAAATAGTAAAGAAAAAATTATATAAAAACAAATATAAGACTTACTTTATGCAAAACCTAGTGTGTGGTTTAAGTGTGATCCCAGAGGGACAATTACACAGGAAATCACAAATCCCAGACTCTAGCTTAATATTAAAAGGTTAGAGGTATTACTGGGACATGAGACACAGTTTATTTAATTATTAAACATAATTGGATTGTTGAGACTTGTTGAAAACTAAATGTATTTGCAAAATGTTTGGTTTCTTTGAGAGGATGAACTTTCTTTCTCCTAGGTGAACTCTGTTTGCTTAGCTGAATTACTTTTTCATAGGATTTCGTCATGTTATTTGGCTAGGAACCTGTGCAATTATGTCTATTATTCCCACAAAATTGTAGAATGGTATCTAGGAGGAGAGTCTGCAGTCAGTTTGCTACCAGGCTTACTTCAGCCTTTGAGGGCCTATATCCCTTCATGTCCAGTACCAGCAGGTGGACTCTCTTCTGGGTAAAAACTGGCTGCATGGTTGAGCTCAGAGAATTGTGTTGAAAGGAGTTAAACTGAGTTGGCAGATGGTCACACGTTGTTTCCCAGGGCTTAGTATTTGGGCCAGTTTTGTTTATCATCTTTGTGAATGTTGTAGGTGAGGGGATGTAGAGCACCCTCAACAAGTTTGCAGCTGGCACTGAACTGGTCATGTGTGCCAATCCGCTAGAAGGTAGGAAAGTTCTGCAGAGACCTTGACAGGCTGGATCAGTGGGTGAAGTCAACTGCATGAGGTTTAAGATCACACTAGAGGGAAGGGATGGCATCCAGAGGCACCTGGACAACCTTGAGGTGGCCCGGTGTCAACTTAATGAGATTCAACAAGGCCAAGTGCAAGGTCCTGCACCTCGGTCAAGGCAATCCCAGGCACAAATACAGGCTGGGTGGGGAACAAATTGAGAGCAGCCTTGAGGAGGAGGACTTGGGAATGTTGGCCGATGAAAAACTCAACAAGAGCCAGCAATACTCTCTTGCTGCCCAAAAAGCCAACCTGGGCTACATCAAAAGTGTGACCAGGAGGTCGAGGGAGGGGATCCTCCCCTTCTCTTCTGCTCTCTTGAGACTCTAT
>VZRI01013037.1:54097-105497 GCA_013397515.1 Upupa epops
GTGTTGAAGGCCAGACTGGCTGGGGCCCTGAGCACCCTGGTCTAGTGGGGGGTGTCCCTGGTAATGGCAGGAAGTAGATGATCTTTTGAGATCCCTTCCAACCTGAACCATTCTAGAAATCTATGAATCACATGCTGGTCAGTTCAGTCACTTGGAAGCCTGGTGTAGTGGTCATCATGGCATTGGGTTGACAGTTGGTCTTGATGATCTTGAAGGTCTCTTTCAACTTCTATGATTCTATGATTCTATACACCTGCTCAGGTCTTTCCTAAAGGATTTTGGTTCTAGATCGAGTTTATTTCAGAGTGTACATGTATGCTAGTACTTTGTTTAAAGGAGGAGCAACTCATTTTGATTCCCACCCCAGAAAAATATCCCCTCGGGCTCTGCCTGTGGGTTGACACAAAGACCTACAATAGAGATGTGAGAAATAGTCAATAAAAATACGCTTAGCACTGAAGCTACAGACAGGCACCTTTTAGGAAACAGAAGATGCCAGTGCATAATCATTTATGTTCACTCCTTTAAAAAACCCTTTATAAAACTACACTGCATTCAATAGCTTTGACTTTGAGGATACTGACTCAATTTCCTTCTGTTAAGTGATCAGGTTTCACAGTTCACTGAATATTTATTTTAAAAATCACCCATCCGGTCAAGTCCTGCTCTTCATTGTAGGACACTGCAGTTTGGTATTTTTCTACCATTCTGTGGCTGAGACTTATTGCTTTCATCTTTTTTTCAGTTCCTCTGCTCCGTACGGCTGATTCCACTTTCTAGGCTTCACTGGACTCTGACTGGATTCTGAGAAGGTGAAGATGGTGTTTGTCTTCTCATGGCACTGCAAGGCTGGCACACTGGTGATTCATGTGACTCACGAATGAAACATACTTTGTCAGCACTGGTATTGGGATTGGAGAGCTGGAATAATTGTTCTCTGCTTCCTAAGCCTGAACTGTACCATAATATTTACTCTGTTCACAGCCAGTGGGCATTTCAAACATGTGGACCAGCTCACTAAAGCAGTAATTTTTTCTCTGAGGCTGTGACTGCTTCAACACACATGCTTCCTCGGCTTAAGCCAAGTTATTAATACAGTAATGAAGAATATTTTGTGGTTGCTGATTATTTTAATCTTCTTCTGTATTCAAAGCACATTTCTTGGCCAAAATGTCTTGGCACCAGGCACAAACTGTAGATCATAGCAGGTCCAGATTTCTTAGCTTTGTGAAATGTTGAAGAATGATGCCAAAAGAAATTAATCCTACATACTGCATCCCCATGTCATTTTTCACTCAAGTAATGTGTTTCCACTCAAGTGAAGAGCACAAGATGTTTGAACTGTTTTAAATATAAAGAAACACTAGAGTAGATCTATGCTAAGTCTAACAGGTAGGTGGAAAATAAAAACACCCTGGGAATCAACAGTAGAGGACAGAAGATCAAATTCTTGCTATGCTAGCTCTGTGCCTGTTGGTTTTAATTCTGGCACCTATGGTGTCTTGGCACACAGCACAGTTCCCTGAAGTATCACAGGTGCAGTGCTTGATACTTGTCAGGTAAGATCCAAATCCTGCTGAGGTTTGAATACTTGTACGTGGACTTATAGCTCTGTAAACCTGCCAGTGTAAATACCATTTATATTTCAACCATTTCAGCCTTCCTGAGAAATTAAAGAGTTGTCTAATGCAGTGTTTGCTTACCTGTAGCACTATTTTTATTACCACAGTTGTGTAAAGAAGCCGTATTTTAAATAACTATCCCATGTTTAGTGTTCACTTGCTGAAACTGAACTTGCAAATGAAGTTTTACAGTACCAGACTATTGAAGACATCACTGTTTCTTAAGGCTCATTGCAACTGTTGGGCATTTCTTAGTATCCTTTTAGTAAACAGATATTCAGTACCCTTTACTGTCCTTGGGAATTATGTTTAGATATGAATGGGAGGACTGATAAGCATCTTTTAGAAGAACATTATCTTCAACTTTTGCATATGCTTTGGGAATTTATAGTCTACTACTGCATATGTGAAGGAATGAATTTCCTTCTGGCAGCTTAACCACCAAACAAAAATTCCCTATAGCCAAAGAATTAAGTTTATAGCTTCCAAACCTTTTAGTTTGACTAAAGTGGGGACACGAGAATAACGCTGAATTTTTTAAAATGCCCTTTATTAGGAAGCCGGCATACTACGAGGTTGATAAACAGCATCTTACAGCTACCTTTTTTAAGTATATAAGTAAAGAAACACAAGAATACAGGTGCTGGAAGTGAAATACAGAGCATTGCTAAATTATATGTACTTTACAAATTTATAGCAGAATTATTCTACTGATATCCATCTCCAGAAGTGGAAAAAAAACAGTTCTGTCTAGGCATATGCAGTACTTATTGAGGTATAATGAAAATTTAGTAAAAAAATTAATTAGTTCAACAATCTTTCTGCTAGAATAGATCCGGATTGCTATTCTGTATGAACCAAGCTTGAGTCAGCGAAAGACTATGCTTCACTGCTCATTTGGAGTGCAGTATCTCAGCAGATATTGCACAGGCTTCAAAGGATTTGAGCACAGGCTTTAAAATAAGCACACTTCAGGATGACCAGAGTATCGTATTTTCCCTTAAAAGGAATTATTTTAAATCTGTTAAATGATGTAACTGCACTGTACACTGTTTCCTGCTCTGTACATAGTTCTAGGAAATGTAACATGGGGCAAACATCAATAAACTGATGTATGATTGACCATATCATTCTGAGATACTGCATTTTAACAAGAAGATTCATTTGTATATAGATACGTGAGCAGTCATGTGTAGGGAGTTGATGTTTGGAAATCTCTTCCAGCCTGGATCATTCTATGATTCTATAAGGGTTTGTTCTGGTGTGTATGGTTGTGAAATGAGGTTCCTTGCTATATGTTATTAACAGAATCAAAATCAGCCTTTCTAGAAAACTGCTTTGAAAAAAAACAAACCTTTTTTTCTTTCTCTTGCACAACTTCAGATTACAACTGCACCCCTTTGCAGAAGGCAACGTGCGTTTCCTCTGTTTCCACTGCTCTGGTATCAGTAAAGGCAAATATTAATAGGATAGAGAGGCAACTGCTCATTACTGAATACCAGGGAAATATCCTGCTTATCCTTTTTGAATAATGGATAGTATGAAATAAGCACTTGGAAAGTAACATCTGGGTAACATCCCCTACTACAGTTCAGTTGGAAAAAACATCTTTTAAAGATTTAATTAACAATCTATATAGAATGTCCAGTTGTCAAGTGAGTACTGGAGGAGTTGGAATTAGATGATCTTTCAGACTGCTTCCTATAGAAACCATAATGTGAGTACATAGAGAAACTGCCAGAGACATAATACAAAAGGTTCTTGTCAAAACAGAAATATTAAGTAGCCACTCACAGGCATTTTCTGTGTGGGAAGGCACAGCTCTGAATTCATTGGAAGATCCTATTCCATACACCAGAAACGCTAAATGTGGCTACTAAATGTATTAAACAGCAATTAATACAATTCTGTAGCTTGGGATTACACAGAGATGAGAGAGTAACACATTTTACTTTAAAGACATGAGGTGCCCTGATTTGGTCAACCAGCAATGAGCAGGGTTAGTTGAAATAGTGAGTGCATGTGACATAGAGCACAGCCATAAACAGCTTTTTCGAGCACTTTGCCTGGGAAAAGGCACCATAACAGAAGAGGGAGTGAAGCCACACTTTGTTACTGATGTACAGCTGAGCGAGAACAGGAGGTCTTGGTGCCTCTGCCACAGTACACCTAGCGATTTGTCTATACTCAATTATTTTGGGGAGGTTACTCTGCTGCACTCAGTGACTCTGAACTAATGGAAAGAGATGAAGGAAGCTGCAATCTCTATTTATCTGCTTGCTTCAGCACAATATGATGACCTCTACCTTGATGCTGAGAAAAATGCAATGTGGCTTTGAGCTTAGAGTAGAATTGGATTAAAACTTGGTGACAAGTCCAACTTCTTCCCACTGCTCCAGAGGCACAAAGTGTCTCTAAAAGCAAGTACCTGAAGTTTCCTCACATACTATCGAAAAAACTAACCTGAGTGCATGTGTGACAGATCTACACAAAAGAACCAAACCCAATCCAGCTGTGTTTGTGATGGAGTCAAAGGCATCTGTGAAATATAACAAGGTGCAGTACAGCAAGGGGGTATGGAGGATTTGTGTAACAACATAAAGGAATTTTAAAGCACGAAGAGGGAAAGGAGAAACCAATATACATTCTTAATAGTGGGGGCTTTATTAATGTTAATGCTTGCTGAATCTCAGACTGCACAAACACGTCAGTCAGTAACTAACATTATTGAGTTCCTTTAAGCTGACTGAGAGAGTTTGTCCTGGCCATAGCTACGGCTGTAAAGATGCGTCAGCTGGATGAGAACCCAATCTGTACTAAAATCATTAAGAAGATCATTGCTGACAGCAAAACCACTATGGGCAAAGTGAATTAAAAAATCTTTCATATGTAATAATTAATATCACAAAGATGAAGTAGAGCAGATTGAATTATCTGCAGCACTACTCCATAGAGAATTAAAACTCTTTAGAGAAAGCTTCACATGGTGGGAACCTTAAAGGATAAATTTCAGCTTGCACCACCAAATGCAGTTAATAGAAAATGGCACTACAAGGTACCACATGATAGCATCTGATGTACTACAATAGGAAATGAATTAAACGGTGATTAATTAATTACAAGCATAACAGATGATAGCAATATCTGTAATCAAAAATGATTACATTATACCATGATCAAATAGCATGGTGAGTGGTGAAGATATGTATTCAAATAACTGAAACTAGCTAACATGCACCATTTAATTTATCTGCTGAATAAGGCAACACAAAGACACTGATAAAACATTGTTCTTTTTAATGGAAAAATAACAAAGTATCAAAAATCATAGGCTGAAATCTGACTTTTAATTGTCATCCTAGCTACTCTCTTCCTCATTTCCTCTTTTCAGGTTGTGTTAGCATATTAAACTGTCTTAGCTCAAGCCAAAAGCTTTCTCTTTGGTTGGTTTTAAGTTGTAGCTCAAACTTCTGTGCAAATCAAACAGAAAAATATACTTTTGGGAAAACACATCATCTTTTACTACAATTCATGAGCAATAAATGCAGGAAAGGACAGAGCATTTCACAGTGGACAAAATACTCCAAATGAAGGATTTTGTTTTTCAGTTCACCTGTTTCGTGGGGTATTCATAAGTGTTAATTAGGGGGGTGTTGGATTCATTGCCCTTACACACATGTGAAAATTCCTTCATGTGGAAATATTCTGAAACTGGGCATTCCTTTTGGATCTGGTCTCTCGCAGCACCTTGCAGTCATAGACAGATGCTTCATGCCTTTATCCTTTCAGTCCGCCTTTGGCGCCAGGCTTCCTCTAGCACTCTTCCCCAGATGACATTTATAAGAAATTAGAAATGACGTCTTGCAGCCAGTACAAACTGCAGAATACCAAAGTCCTTCATCCTCCTAATATATCCTTTGTTAAAAAGGTCCAGATAATTATGTACAAAGACATTCTGAAACTAGAAAGACTGTGTCTCTTTAAGCAGCCTCAAATTGTGCATCCCAGGAGAAACATCTAAAATAACTCTAGAAAAATTTAGGTCACTACATAGTTAGAGTCCCAAGTTACCCAGAGCATCAAGTTTGGGCTGTGTAATGCTAAACACATGCATCGGCAGTTTGGCTACATTTGGTGGCAGTTTGAACTTTCAAGTGCAAGCCTGTGAAAACAGAGGGGAAAATAAATTCCTAAAAATCACACAAGGCTTCCTCTCTTTTTTTCCTCTTTTGTGCATTTATGGCAAACAGTTTTTCCCCAATATATTTACTCGTTATTTATAGTAAACTTTGTGATCCTGCCACCTTCCTGCCAAAGTACAAACTTGTCATAGTGTCCTCCAAGTGTGAAACTGTAAGCGAGAAACTAGAGAGCGAGGTACTTCTCTATTCATGTTTTTGTTTAGAATTCACAGCACAAAACAGTCAGAAGGCACAAAACATGAATACATCTTTCAGTCTCTGCTCTTTGTTTGACTGTAGCTTTGTTTAGTCCTACTGCCACCCCTAATACCTGCTGGCTGTGGGAATTGTCATGCCTGCAAGACAGAGAACATTGAGAAACGACACAAGGATGACATCCCCTAAGCTCAGATTCAAGGAGAAAGGCTGTCTACCTATTGTAGGCACGAACTCTCTCATATTGCTTCTGTGACCATGCCTGGAGCATATGCTCACTGCATATGGCTAGCATATAGTTAGACAAACCTGAGAGCTTAAATTCTTATTTTAATCCTAGCTGGGATTTCTATCAAAATAGGCAGGTCATTTTCTGTAGCATGAGGGATGGAATTTCTTCTTCTCTTTCAACTGCACAATGGGAAAATTTTACATTTCAAATCCTGTTTTGGCAGGGAAACCTATTTATCCATTAGAATGTTGTAACTTTATCAATGAGAAGTGTAACAGAAGACATTCTGTGATTAGAAGAAATAAAAAGTAGATACTGGCAAGAAGTTTGGCTGTTGGTAGGAGTGAGGTACATATTACACATCAACCCCTCAGTGAAAAAAGTAGGTGAATGTGGCTGAATGATTTAGAATCTTCTAGGACTCACGCAAATGTTCTAGCACTCAGAGCAGGATCACAGAAGTTTCAGTTCTGTAAGGGATAGGGTAAAGAATGCAGAGAAAGTATCTTTTCTGACATGTAGCCATTTCTGATGCTGACATACAGGCCGCTGTACAAATCAAGTTAATCCCTTTTACTATAAATTAGATGTTGTTGTTCACAACCACTCACCTCAAGTGTGATGCAAAGAATGGCCTCTTAACCTAGGATTTGCTGATGTATTGTCTGATAGGCTTCTGAAGTGAGTAGACAGGGTAAGAAAATTTCCTCAGTGACAAAGGTAAAATGAAACGAGGGCAAATTTTAGGGCAAATATATTTGTATTAACCTGGGGAAGTGTAAAGAAAACGTTCGGCAGTAGGTAAGTGCTGTCTTCAGTAGATTGTTCCAATCCTGGTGGGTAACTGTAACCTCTGACTCTCTGCCCAATCACTCTGCTGAGTGAATTACTGACTATATGTAATAACTGAATATATATAATAGCTGAGTAAGTGTGTAGGAGTAAGGGACCTGGGGACAGCGGGATGACTATGAGCCAGCCATGTGCTCCTGTGGCCAAGAGGGCAAACAGCATCCTGCTGTGGCTTAGAATTGGGGTGGTTACCAGATAGAGAAAGGTTCTTCTCCCCCTCTACTTTGCACTAGTGAGACCGCATCTGGAGTATTATATCCAGTTGTGGGCCCCTCAGTTCAAGAAGGACACAGAGGTTTTGGAGGGTGTCCAGTGTAGAGTAATAAAGATGATGAAGGAAGTAGAGCACCTCCCTTATGAGGAAAGGCTGAGGGAGCTAGGTCTCTTGAGCTTGGAGAAGAGGAGGCTGAGGGGTGACCTCATTCATGTCTATAAATCTGTGAGGAGGGGGTGTGTCAGGCTCTTCTCAAGGTCATCTTGTGATAGGACAAAGGGCAGTGGGTGCAAGCTGGAACATAGGAGTTTTCATAACAGTATCATAAGAAACTTCTTCATGGTGAGGGTGACAGAGCATTGGAACAGGCTGCCCAGGGGGGTTGTGTCGTCTCTTTCTATGGAGACATTCCAGACCTGCCTGGATGTGTTCCTGTGCAACCTGGTCTAGGTGATCCTACTGTGGCAGGGGGATTGAACTAGATGATCTTTCTAGGTCTCTTCCAATCCCTGATGATTCTACGTTAATAATTGTATAACTGAAACAAGTTCAAATTTATTTAAAACTCATCCTTCCATGGCCTTTATCTATCCCTGAAACAAACCCCAGAGAATTTACTTTTCCAGAGAAATTGTGTCTATACTCACGGACATACACAAAGGCATACTTTATATCACACAAATGTATGTACATATAAATAGCAGGAAGCAATTGTCTCTGTGTAACTTATGTTCCAGTCCCCCAGTCGCTACGTCTTTTACAGAAACCTCTTTTATGACACTTGTGCCTTCATATCTGGTGCCAAAAACTGTTTAATACATATCTGAGGATTCTCCCTTGACATGGGTCATAACCCTGACATCCCACACCAACTTTTAAGAGGAATTACATGACATAAAACTTGTCCACTCTGTAAGGCTATGAATACTCATGAAAACTGCTTTGCGTTAAGCAATAAACCGCTAACTCTCATGCCTCGGAATATTGCATTCCTTAATTACAGAAATCTCCTGGCATATAGAAATCTTCACCATAATAGTCCCTTAAAAAGACACTGAAATATATCTGAAAAACATATTCATGTTTTATATGAAAATTACTTAATAAAGCTAATACAGTGATACGGTTGAGCTACCCAGACAAAATTCAGTAGGATTAATAGATTTTTAAACAAGCAGAGTAACACACAGCTCTCTCTGATGGCCTGAATATTTGTTAAAGGCTGTTCTATTCTTCATTTCCTAATTTCTGTTCTATTACTAATTTAATTTACAAGTCTCTCTATAGAACTGTTTCAGAAAGCTGATCAAAGTAAATTTCAAAGACCATCACTACTAAATAAGCAAATACTCTGCCAAGTTGTTGGGGAAACTATAAATGAATGATAGCCAAAGGAATTGGATATTTTTCTTCTAGTTTCCAAAGTGTATTTTAAAAACAGCCTTGTGCTAATAATTTCTGCTTTAAATATTTTCTTTTGTAACTGGATCTTAGATTCCTTTCACTTTGTCAATCACTTAGGCTTCAAGTTTAAATATGCAAGCACACAGAGCACAACAAAAGAACACTAATCTTATTCTGTCAAAAAGCAGATCCTATTTCTTATTCCCCAAGGCCAGCCACACCAGCGCTGGGCTAAAACATTAAATAGAGTGAGGCAAATGCACACATATTCTATCTTTCACTAAAATACAGACCTGAACTGTAGGAAAAATGTACTCTACATCCTTTTTTTTTAATTTCTCACAGCTTCTGCTGATTGCAAAACAAACAAACAAACACATTCCCCTAAAACTACATGAGCAAATTTTCAAAGACATTTCCACGCAGCCCCTAAATTTGCTGAAGTGGGTAGAACCACCTGCCATTCTGCTGTGCATTTGGCTGGTAATTTGTGCATCACACAGTCTTACGGAAATCTGTGAAATGGTGTGGTCGGATCTGAACCTCTTTATGTTTTCCCCTTAGTAAAAGAACTCCCTTGATAAACTTGAGTCCATTAGATGTTCAACCTGTTGGCTCACTTGCAAGTACCTGAAATACACAGTTGCAGGTGGAACTTGGAACGTCTTCTTACAGGCAAGACATTTTTTCTGTTAAATACCACACAGAATACATATTTTTAAAGTGTATTGCTTTTGCTTTGATGTATTTATTCCAGCTAAGTTGCAGCCTTGAACATGATGGCCTTCTGGATGGATTTCCTAGGAACTATAGCTGAGAAACCGGAGTTCTTAAAAACCTATTATCCGCAAAGAGACACAAGGGCATAGGAGAAACTCATCATTTCAGCTGAAACTCTGCAACAGTTTTATTGTGCCCATTGTCCTTCCAGTGTATCACATTAACACTGCATCCTTTCAGTTGTTTTTTCAAGTATTATTCTTTTTTTAAGGACCAGTCCTGTACTTACACACCCAGGATAGCAGGATTTCCACTTTAGCAATGTGGAATCGGTAAACATGTAGTATAATGGATGAATAGTGATAGTAAGATGAATTGGCTGGTTTCCATAGGAAAAAAAGAAAATGAAGAAGAGAGCAAAGCCATGGCAGAACAATTACACAGTGCTCATTCTTCAAAACAGAGCTCTCTACAATCAAGAAAGACCTTTCTGCAGTAGAATCCACATTAGCAGTATTAGTACTCTTTTGAGGAAGCTGTTGTACACTCTCACCTGCCGTGAAAATTGCTGCTGGTGTCAATATTTCTGCAGGATTAAGAAGTTTTTCCCTTATCCCCACCCAAACATTTATATGAGGCCTTAAGAGGGGAAGGCTAACCTGCACCACACTGCACAGATAACTTGGCGTGAAAGAGGAAACGAGGCTTCCACATTAGCCACACTAAGAGATTCTGCGGGGGGCTCAGTCAGAAAGCTGGACAGGATGGAAATAAATGGGCAGACATATTCGTAATGACGTTTTTTGCTGCAACTTATATAAGTACATGTGTATGCAGCACCACACGCACACATTTGTGCTCACACCTAAATAGGCAAAGCACTTTGAGGAGTGTTTATCACTTATGTAATGTGGCTTCTCAGCAGAAAGAGAAATGAGTCAGTAATATCTGCTGTTGCTCTTTCTGCATGAATAAGGTCATCTTTCCGCCCTCCTTTCCCCTCTTCTTGCCTGAAATATTCAGAGCTGTCATTTCAATACCCAAACCGTTAAATCTAATCAGTAGAAATTACAAAATAAATTTTTGTCTGAAACAGAGACTGTGTTTGAGTGATTGTGTTTTGGTTCAGCCTCAGCCAGCAACAAAGCACCATGCAGCCACTTGTTCACTCTTCCCCTCTCCCGGTGGGATGGTGAAGAGAACTGAAAATAAAAATTAAAGCTCATGGGTTGAGAGAAGAATGGTTTAATAACTAAAATGTAACAATGATAATTATAAAGCATATTCATAGCAAAGAATAATATAATAAAAAGAGAGGGATATAAACCCCAAGAAAATATGAGTGATGCGCAATGCATTTGCTTGCCACCCACTGACTGATGCCTGAGAAATAATTTGCCTCCTCCACAGCAAAACCCGCCCTGATACAGAGCATTGTGTTCTACAGTAAGAAGTGTCCCTTTGGCTACTTTGGGTCAGCTGTCCTGGCCGTGGTCCCTCACAGCTTCTCACACACCTGATCATTGGCAGAGCCTGAGAAAATGATAAATCCTTCATTTAGGGTAAGCGCTACTTAAGAACTAAAACATCAGTGTGTCATCAACATAATTCTCACGCTAAACCCATAACACAGCATGATACCAGCTACTAGAAAGAAGATTAACTCTACTCCAGCTGAAACCAGGACAGCTTGTACCATCAAATTACCAGTTATTGTCCAAGTAAACATCACCAATATACCACTTCTCCAACGTAACTTAAAACTAAAGCAGTGCAAAGTATCAATTGCGGTGTTGTTTGTTTGAAGAAGATAGGGAAGAAGAGCATGCCTGAAGGTGCAACCAGAGCACTACTTTGTTCACAAAGCACCTTCAGATGTACTGATGTCCCTCCAGTTTGTGCATCTCCTTTGATGAAAATGAGAACAGACATTTTGAATTCTGTTTCTGAATGCTTATCATTGAAAATTTGATGGTGGCACCAAAATCCTTACAACTGTGAGAACATAGACTGAAGAGATGTCTGAATTTATTTAACTTAGAGCTAAAGCTTCTTTGAAATTTAACCCACCAAAATGTTAAGCAAGAAATTTTAAAGTGAGTGAGCCTTTTTGGAAACAAGATAGTTCAGAAAAATGTGTACCATAATTGGAGGCAGATATAGTGCCACTGAAACAGTTTTCATTTATCTGCCAGAGGAAACAAAGCACTGTGATACCACTCTAATACAGATCCTCCCTATATTCATGGTAGTAGAAATTGTTCAAGAACAACAAAAATAATAGTAAAAAGCTCAAAGTGACTTTAACCATAAAGAAAACCAAGTTCACATAGCAGTTTTGGCATGCTCGCAGGGGACAGAAGGATCAGAAATCTGCTCTTCATCTGAGCACTCATTTATGACACAGGTTGTGTTAGATGCTCAAGGTGATCAGGTAGAACTCTAAACTAATGAGGGTTATGGGACTATGGGCTAGACTGAGACTCATAAGGAATAAGGATAACTGAAAGTCAGATGTTTGCAAAACAACTAGTTTAAGAGCCTTGGTTCAGGACTCCAATTAAAATTCATGGACTACATACAAGAGGAAAGAAATCTGTATCAATTGAAGGTGCTAGAAAGCACCTACAAGTTTCTAAATACCCCAAGAACCACCATTTCTAATCCCACAGGGCAGGCTCACTGTGTGGCAGTTCTTTTAGGGAGCTGATGATCAGTGAGGTTCCTTTCAACCTAAGCCATTCCATGATTCTGTGATTAATCATAGATTCACAGGGTTGGAAGGGACCTCCACTGTTGTATTATGCGCATGTGGGCTTGCGAGATGTAACGTGATAGACCCTCCCCTATGCTGCTACGTCAGTAAGAAAGGGGCGTACACGAAGGACATGGGGTATATAAAACGCTATTTGCTGTCCATCATATTGGTGTACACCTTGGTGACTGGCCAATCTACGGTCTCCCAGAGGAAAACAGACAGGACGTGATGTAACATTCACTGCAACACTCCACTGGTCACCTAGTCCAACTACCCTGAAACAAGCAGCGACATACCTCACTAGATCAGATTGCCCAGAGCCAACATCAAGCCTGACCTTGAGGGTCTGATAGGGATGTTGCCTCAATCACCTCTCTAATCAACCAGTTCCAGTGTTCCACCACCCTCCTACTAAAGAAATTTTGCCAGTTGTCTAACAATACCACTTCCTTCTTGTCTGGAATCCTCTATACCAAACTGAGCAATAAGCCCTTATCCTTTGAAGCTCTTCATGGAAAAATGCATGAAGTGGACATAAAATAATTCAACAGATTTTCAGCAGAGATACAACAGCTTTACAAAGCAAAGGTATCTGTCTGGAGGAAAACTAAAACTCAGCTAAACACTGTACACTGAAATCTGTAAGCTCTGAAATAAACCAGGGAAAAGGACATAAAAGAGCTACAGAGATTCCACAGCTTGTGGTGTGCGGAGAACTCATAGGTCAGATGGCAACCTCACCTCCTTGTTCCTGGTTCACTGAAGGGAAGATGTAGTGAGAGAATCAGGTGGCAAAGAATCACATAGAGGATGCAGCAGAGGAACAGAACAGATGGGCGTGGGAGACAAAACGAAGAGCAAAAGTGACAGCACAATCATTGCATTCTAGACAACTAAAAATACACAAATACTTTTATATTTGTTTCCCTCGCTGCTGTTGCCAGAAAGATGTCGCATAATCACAAGTGAAAGGGGAGGTAGCACATGGAAATAGAAGTCGGGAGACTTCTGCATTACCCTCTCTCTGCTTTAAGTGATGCTCCTGTGTCTGAAAACCAGAGAACCTATGGCTCAGGGAATGTGTGACCCTATACACAATAGTCATTTCCTCTGGTTCTTTTGAGATGTCTTAAAGTGTTAGCAAAGCTGCCTCCAACAAGAGACATAAGAAAAAAAGTAGTTTCTAGAATGTGAGCTATTTAAGTGCTTCAAGGTGAATCAGGAATGGGGAAGTATCAAAGCTTTGTTTTGTGAACAGAACCATTGCAAATGCCCCAAATTAAGGCTTATTGAAAGCCTTAACTATCAGAAAAAAAGCTCAGGCATATGGTTTGTGGTTAGTATGATCCTATTAGCTATTTCCTGCTAGGCAGTGGTTTTAGAAGGCCACAATGGGAGGAGAAACTTGAACACAGGAAAAACATCTTTCTTTAGTTCAATACTTAATTAATCTCAAAAAAAAAAAAAGGGGGGGAAATGTACCTGTACTTTCAAGGGTTTTTTTATTGTATGTATAGTAAGCAGGTACTGGATAAAGTCTGCAAGCTTTTCTGGGAGGAAGGACTAGCATAGTAGCATCTAAGTGTCACAATCCATAGCTAAAACACTTCATGTCTCAATACTGGGTAACTTTTGTAATTAAGTTGTCTGGAAAGGACTTCTGCTTCAGCAGGCTCTGAAGAAAGCACCATTTACTCTTAATTCCTCTATACACAACATGGACTAATCCACCACAGAAAGACCTGGGTGTATAGCTGGAGGTAGATTTGCATTAGCTGAAATGAATCGCAGGCTACACTCTCAGTTTGCTGAGCATGAGGAGAAACAGGTTCCAGTATGCTTCTCTGTTTTGTATTCTCCACGAACCATCTCTAAATATTTTCCTAGTATGTTCCTTTGGCTGCCTGGGGTTCCCAGTTCAGGACAGAAGCTCTTCACTCGCTTCTTTAAAAGTAGAAAATCAGCCATAAGGACAGCATGAGGAACAGTGAAAGTATCCATCATAATTTAATGGTAGTTTTGCTACAGATGAAGCACTTTCAGGACATGAACTAGACAAGCTTCACAGGAAGAGATAACAGGTTGTACTGGATCAACAAATACAGATGTCAAAGTACACAGATCTGGGGACACACATGCCCTCCTGACACTTTCAAATGGAAATAGCTACAACATTTATTTACAGATATTTATTTACAAATGGAATATATTTATCCCGAAGTATTACACTATGAAAACACTGACATTTAACAGAAGAATCACCTCGTTCTTTAAAACAAGGACCAGTATTCTGGGGATCTTCATAGCTAAAAGTTTTATCATCTAATCAAATAAATTTGAGGCTGTTGGTTTTACTATGTTCACATGATTTTTGATTCTGATGTTTCACTCCACAAGTTTAAGCCGCCCCATTTAACTGAAGCTCACTGGCTGCACTTCTGCAATACTAATGTATGACTTGCAGGGAAGGTGCCAGTGACGTTAATCTTTTGAAGTGTACACTAGCATGGGTGCTTCAGTTAATGAATTTCATAGAATCATCACAGAATCCTAGAATGGCCAGGGTTGGAAGGGACCTTAATGATCATCTAGTTCCAATCTCCCTGCACAGGCAGGGACACCTTCACTAGATCTAGAACTAGATCACTGGTTACTCAGGGCCCCATCCAACCTAGTCTTGAACACTGCCAGTATAGGGCAGCTACAACTTCCTTGGGTAACCTGTTCCAGCATCTCAGCACCCTCACAGGAAAGAATCATTCCCTCATGTCCAAGCTCCATCTCCCCTCTTCAAGGCTGCAACCCTTTCCCCTTGTCCTCTCGCTATGCACTCATGCAAAAAGCCCTATCCTAGCTTTTATGTAGCCCCCTTCAGAGATTGGAAAACTGCTAGAAGGTCACCTGGGAGCCTCCTCTTCTCCAGGCTGAACAACCCCAACTTGTTCAGCAGCCTGTCCACATAGGGGAAGTGCTCCAGCCCTCTGATAATATTTGAGTTACTCTCCTCTGGACACATTCCAGGAGCAATACGACTTTCTTACGCTGGGGACTCCAAAATTGGTCACAGTATTCTAGGGTACTAATACTTGAGTTTAAACAGCCTTGTTGAGATAATTCCTCATTTACATAGTCAGTGATCAGAGACCTTCATGTATTATTAAACTAAAACTGCATAGGTACAGAGTTTCTGCATACATGCATACAGACTTACACACTTCTTTTGAATGTAAAATAGATATTAAACAGATATTATCACACTTATTTTTCATTTTCACTTCACTGAGGCCTCTGCCTGCTCAGGACAGATAATCAGGCGTCTCATGACATGGAACTGGCTACAAACAGTTTTGGACTACATCAGATTTTTACCACCAAAGAGCAATCCCACCTATGTTGTGTTCCTGAAGGGAGGTTGTAGAGAGGTGGGTGTTGGCCCCTTCTCCTTGGTGACTGATGACAGAAGCAGGGGCAATGATCTGAAGTTGAGGCAGGGGAGGTTTAGATTAGATATTAAGAAGAAATTCTTTTCAGAAAGAATGGAGAGGCACTTGAACAGCCTTCCCAGGGAGATGGTGGAGTCCCCATCCCTAGAGGTGTTGAAGAACCATCTAGCCATGGTGCTTCACACCCTGCTGGAGTGGCAGCATGGAGGGGGTTAATTTGTGTTTGTCAGTCTCCTGGTAGTTAGGTTTTTTGTTAGTGTGGGCATGGTTGGACTGTAATCTAGGAGGTCCTTTCCAACCAGGATTATTTTGTGATTACTTTGTGCACCAAGACCACTTTTACACGACAGTTTGTGTTGCATCTGATTTATTGCGACATCACTTTACTAGAACTATTGGCTTGAAGAGACAAACCATAGGCTTAATGCCAGTTGAGAAAAGGGGTGCAAGAAGAAAATGCTTTCTTCTTGATGCTGAGTCAAAAATAAGAGACTTGTATGAGATTACGGCTCTTTCCTTGGAAAACATCCCCTCCCAAATATTTTTGGTGAGGGCATCCCGTGGCTTTCTTGCCATAGCACACGGTTTTGACTGCTATATGTACTTTCTTTTGGTGTCAAATTAATTAGTATTTATTTAATTTTCCTTTGACTTCAGCATTATCACAATTTCCTTAGGAGAACACAGAAGTTTTCCAGAGAGTATTGTTTACCCAGAACATGGTAATATCAAAAACCGGTCAAGCATCATCTAAATGCAGAAGACACAATCTCTGCTCTGAAGAGACACAGAGTTAGCCCAGTAAACATGAATTTTTTTCACAGCTACTAAAACTCTGCAGAACTTTTGCTGCCCTAGCACTGCAGGGTCTTAGGGCTGAGTTGTCTCTAGGTCCAGGCTTGCTGAGTCCACAGCTGAGTTCAGCCTGCTTTGGCAGCTGTCGAGAGGAGCAGCGTGTGAGCTCTCGTTTCAGCTTCACTTTCTGATCTCAAATTCAACACCAGCCTGACAACCACAGTGGGAGTCAGCGAGTGACAAACAGCAACCACTGAGGGGAGCTGCAGCTGGGGACGCAAGTGTGACACTCTCTGTGGTCTGCTTGTGTGTAAGAAGGCTCTACAGAGGTGTCTGGACAGGCTAGATGGATGGGTTGAGGTTCAGCAAGGCCAAGGGGTGAGCCCTGCACCTGGGGCACAACAACCGCCTACAATGCTCGATGGAGTGTGATGTGCCATGCTCTAGCTTTCTCCCTATGGAATTAAAACAGGTACAGCCCAGCACAATGAGATAACACTTTTTCCACTGATTTTCTACAGGTGAAGTGGGAAAAGATTTTACAGGAAAAAATAAATAAATAGGAGGGAGAAAATTATGAAAACACTGTTAAGATTGGAGTACGTGCTTAAGTACCCTCTCAGACACTCCCCAAACGTGAATGAGGGCAGTCTTGATTTTTCTGTGTGGTACTTCAATACAGCTGAAGGAAGAGTCTTGGAGACTGCTGACAAGCTGGGAAATTTTAGCCTGGCAAAAAAACAACTTTGAAATTAATGTGAGCATTGACAGTGGATAACAAACTAAGCATGAATTCTTAAAAGAGGGAGTCAGAAGAATAAAGTAGGAAAATCTTGTTTAAAATTAGGGGCCAATATCAGTATCACCCAGTAGCTAATGCTACTGGAACACAGGGATTTTGCTGGTAGTGGAAAATTGGAGAAGGAATTTACAAAATCCAGGCAAATGATTAAAAGATTTGGAAACAAGCACCCTTGAGAGTTTTAATCTGCTTATCAAGGAGATAAAAGGGATAGATTTAAGGGGGGGTGGTATATGTGTTTGCACGTGTGGGTGAGTGACTGTCTCGCATACTGGAAGTATCTCCTGGCAAACAAAACTTTGATCAAGGGTTCTCTAATATAGTAGACAAAAGTGTAACAAAATTCAGTGGCTGGAAACTGAAGCAAGACAAATTTAGAGTGATAGGATAAGTCTCCAATTTTTAACAGAGAAGATAATTAACTAGTGAGAACCTTGATTAAATTGTGGTTGGTTTTCCGTGACAATTTCAATTAAGGCTCAATGTATTTTTTCTTAGCAAAGTCTTGTAAAATCTGATGAAATTCATTCTGGACAATCGTGTAACTTTTGTTATTGAAGAGCTCACACTTGATTATCACAATGTTTTCTGCATTAGCACCTCTATGATTAATAAGAATGTATCTCATGCTGTCTCACACAAACACTATCCTCCATCCGTGTCCCTGAATGGAGCTCTTACTTTCTAACTTCCTCTTTTTCTACTGATCTTCCATTGGTTCTCATGAGCTACCATGCTGCAGTCCGTTCTGTTCTTCAGAATCAGAGAATGGCTTAGGTTGGAAAGGATCTTAAAGACCATCCAGTTCCGACTCCCTGCCATGGGCAGAGCCACCTTTCACCAGACCAGGTGCCCAAAAACCCTCCTAATAAGCTGCTGGTTCAAGAATCTTAACTGTGACTGCACCTAATTTCAAAACCCAGTTCAGGCAGAAATTCCCTCCTTTCAGGCTGGGCTTTATGCTTCTTTCCCCTATTCAAGTCCTGACGGAGTTTCATAAGAGCCCCCAGGTCGAGAACCTGCCCAGGGCCTGCCGGGCCCTTCCCGCCAGTACCGGTGTCTGTGCAGGAAGGGCCCCTCAGCTCCCACCTCCCCACAACCGCCCTCCCGAGCCGCTGAGCCCCACAGGGCCCAGCGAGTGGTGCACAGCGAGGGGACCCAGGCTCCACCGAGACGGCGGGAGGCGGCAGGGGCTGTGGGAGGAGGCAGGGGCAGGGAGACCGCCCCGCTCAGGGACCCTCTGCCGCAGCGGGCGGAAACCTGGCCGCCCCCGGTGGCCCTCCCCGCCCAGTGGGGTCAAGCAGAGAGGGGGAGGCAGAGGCGAAGGGCCCTTCTACACCCTGCGGATCCTCAACCCTTCCCTTAACCAGGCTGGGCTACCCAGCCCTGCCCTGCTTGCTCTGAGGAAGAGGCCATCTCACAAGAAATCACTTATTTTGCCTTCCCAAAGAGCTAACCTGCATTGTCGGGTATAAATACTAACAGTTTGACAGTAGGCCAGCAGTGATTAGGAGAACTATTTAAGTGCTCAATGCTTTCATAACTTTGCTGTTACCAACTGTATTTTTTTAGCAGAGTTATACCTGTGGAATTTCTGTCTCCAGTGGTCTCGAGCATGCTAGAAAATTTCCATTAATTAGTTTTTTCATTTAGTGACATTAGATTGGCCATTTTTTTTTTTTAAAGCAGAAAGGAAACCTTTACTACAGCAAAAAATCTTTCTCTGATACAAGATTTCTGAACAGTAAATGGATCAATGTCCAAATTAGGCCTTCATTGTGTCAGATGCAGTGGTAACAGCCAACAAAAGCATCCCATAGCCTTAGGTTTGACAGTCTGTTAAATGGATTTGTATGCACACAAGAAGTGTCTTTCTGAAACATGAAGATGCCCAAGAGAGAGACTCTGGAAAGGTTTTACAGACATTTAATAGTTCAAGACGTTATTTGTTCAATAATGAAAGAAAAAGGTTTAGAGAGCAATCAGATTTTCATGGACAAAAGCTAGGCTCTTGTCCTGAGGGGAGAAAGGATCACAGGCAGTGATTTTTGTACATGTCAGGAAGAGGTGCAAAAAAAGGGTTTGACAGCTGGAGAAGCAAGAGAAGAGAAAGAGCCGCTCATTCTATCTCATCTCTTCTGTATGCTTTTATATTCCATTTCATCCGAGTGTGATTTCTAGCTCTTTCCTCCTTTTTTTATTCTTTTCTATACTTTCCTTAGCACAAAAAATAATTCTTTTTCATGTTCGTGCTCAGAACTTTTCCTGTGCCGCTGTCCTACACCACTGACAATATTAAACCACAACATTTCCCTAACACATGTAAGGATATTAACTGTTCCCCAAGTAGCAGGAACACTTCCTGAAATCCAGAGGGTTTGAAGCACATTTAATTCTCCATTTTGGCTCTCTTGTACTTTGACTTTGTTTCTACTCTTCAAAAATGCACTAAGAAACCTACACCAAGACTGACTTACCCTGTGACGATTGATAAAGAGCTGATTGTGTCTTGAGATGAAAACTCAAGGGAGAGCTCTCGTTATAGCATTGTCAGCATAAGGGGTAGATCCTGGCCTCCAAGGCCTCTTACATTTTTTGCTGTATCTTCCAAATTAAAGGACAGCTGTTTCTGAATAGAAATAAAGGGAAAAGCCTGTGAAGCACTACTAGTTCTGTATGAGACAAAGCAACTTTATCTTAATGGCATGAGCTTCAAGGCCAAGTGCCAGGTGCTGCACTTGGGTCACGACAACCCCATGCAGCATTGCAGAACTGGGGAGGTGTGACTCTATAGCTGTCAGGCACAAAGGGACTTTAGGGTTCTAATTGACCGGCAGCTGAATATAAAACAGTTGTTTGTCCAGGTGGCCAAGAAAGAAAATGGCATGATGGCTTTTCTTAGAAATAGTGTGACTAGCAGGAGAAGGGAGGTGTTTGTCCCCTGTATTTGGCACTGGTGAGGCCATTTCTTGAGTACTGTATCCAGTTTTGGGCACCTCAATACGTAAGAGATACTGAGGGGTTGAAATGAGTGCAGAGGACTGCAGTGAAGCTGGTGAAGGGTCTGGAGAATAAATATTATGAGGAAAGACTGAAAGACCTGGAGCTCTTTAGTTTGGGGAAGAGAAGGCTGAGAGGACACGTAGCTGTTTACAGCTACCTGAAAGGAGGTTGTGGAGAGGTAAGTGCTGGTCTCTTCTCACAAGCAATTGGTGACAGAACAATACGGAATGAGTTCAAACTGTAACAGGGAAGGTTTGGGCTTGATATTAGGAAAATTTTTTCGCAGAAAGAGTAGCCAGTTGGTGATTGGGTCATCATTCCTGGATATGTTTGAAGATCATTTTGATGTGGTGTTGAGGGATCAGGTTTAAGGGTGAACTTCATGGAGTAGGGTTGATGGTTGGACTTGATGATCCCAGGGGTCTTATCCAAGCATAATGATTCTGTGTGAGCTGTACAGCCATGAGGTGATGTGTGCTAAAAGGGTTTACTGATGTCTGAGTAAGAAAGAAATCCCAGAACCCAAACCAAAGCAGCAGTTGTCCTCAGGAAAAGAACATATAGATATAACTGTAGTTAGGGGATTTTTTAGTTCAGTCCATTCAGGAGTTGGCTTAAGCCAAACGATGGAACTGAACGTCAGTTGCTGCCCCGGAGTTGCTGTACAAAAGCAAAATCTTTTTGAGTATAAACAAATGAATTTTGTGTGTGGGAAGATGATGAGACTGCTAGGAGTCTTTTACATTTGACAATTACTAGGATGATGCTTGTGGTACAATGTTTTGTTGGCCTGGTAAAATAATTCTGAGCCTCAACAGCTTAAATGTCATGGCGTTTTCATAGGGAGGATTTTTATTAGGAAATGTCAAAGCAAATAGCTAAGCATGGGATAGCTCAAAGCTGTCTGTCATACACAGAGTATTGATGGATTCTTGGCTGTGTCTTTTGTTAAGTAAATGAGAATACTGGCTTCATGAATTGTGGTTACATGCCTAAATGCAAGAGCTGCCCACGCAAAACCTGTGTTGGAACTTTCTAAGCTGACATGGTCGATGGAAGTGAGAAGTTCTGATTCAAAATAAAGAATCAGGACATCTGTTTCAAGTTTCATGCTTTTGGGGGGATTTGATGGAGGGGGAACACATTAATGTGACAAAAACTGATCAAATTATTTCAAACTTTACTTTGATGATACAGATACAACGTGAAGATGCTAAAATATTTGCTGCTTTTCTGCGAATGTAAATAACATCTATAATTTAACCCCTTCAGTCAAACTTAGTTTAAATTTCCTTGACTGGATTTAATCATGGAAAATGGAATCTGTGAGTGAGAAGCAGCAATTATGCTGAAAGATTATAACAAGATTATGATGGACTAGATGATTTTTGTAGGTCCTTTCCAATTGAGCTGTTCTGGGAAGGAATATTTACATAGCACTATCCCTAGTGATTCTATGACTCTATCATATAATGGACTTCTTGAGGGTGCTACAAAGAAAGAAAATAAAACTGAGTACCAGCATAAATGCTGACGCAACTGCATAAGAGTGCACAGGTTGCTGAAGACAGAATTATCTCTGTTAAGCCTGTTTTCCATTTGATTTGTGTTTAGGCAGCACGTGTGTCACCAGCAGAATGAATATCTGAAGCAATACCTCAAGTATCAGCTCTTAATTAGCACTAAGTTACAAGGTCAGATAATTAGTACTTTAATCATTGTCTGCCATTTGCCTAATGGGCCTCAGCTGTTTTTTGTGGTGGATCTATCTGAACCTGCTAGAATAAGTTGGAATCAACTGTATCTGATTTGGGACAGCTCCTGGCTTCTTAGAATCATAGAATCATTTTGTTTGGAAAAGACCTTTAAGATCAAGTCCAACCATTAGCCTAACAATACTAAGCCTGCTGCTAAACTGTGACCCTAAGTTTCCTATCTACATGACTCACAGGTGTCATCTCTTCAGCTCCCCTGCTGCCCACACCATCACCTGATGGAGGCAGGTCAGTCTGTGTGATGCTGACAGTCTCAGCAACTGTCACCTTTGTCCAAAAATACATGGTTTTACAACACTAATAAATAGTCTTCCAGAAAGGAGAGAGGTCATTTAAAGATGCATTGAGAAATCTCAAGAAACAAAGAAACATCAATGCCACATATCAAAAGAGATATGATACAAGGCAGCAATGGGTGTAAGTAATGTTTGCGTTTTGTCGTATTTTAATTTTTTTTAAAAGTCTTATACTCAATTTAAGCTTTAATTTGATAAATATCAGTTGTAAGCAAAAGCTGCAGGAGAATGGCATGATGAGTAATCTCACATTTCCTATAGCATTTAATTTATCATTAAGGTGATTTAATTAACAGCAAACAATTCCAGCAAAAAAACAACCAACACTCTTGTATGAAATTTGAATTGAACCTAGCCAGGAAGGTCAAAGGGAACACCTAGAATTTCTATAGCTATATTAATGGTAAAAAGAAGACTAGGGAAGGTGTGGGCCCACTCAGAAAGGAAACAGGTGATGTGGTCACAAGTGACATGGAAAAGGCTGAGGTTCTCAATGACTTCTTTATTTCAGTCTTCACTGCAAAGGCCTCCAGCCACACTCCTGGAGTCATGGAAGATACCAGCAGGGACTGGAAGGAAGAACCACCCATCATAACTGAAGGTCAACTTTGTGATCACCTGAAGAACCTGAAAGTGTTCAAGTCCATGGGACCTGGCGGGGTACAACTCACAGGTACTGAGAGAACTGGCAGATGAGGTGGCTAAACCGCTCTCTTATATTCCAAAAATCATGACAGTCTGGTGAAGTTCCTACTGACTGGAAAAGGGGGGACTCCTATTTTCAAAAAGGGTAGGAGAGAGGAGCCAGGGAGCTACAGGCCAGTCAGTCTCACCTCTGTGCCCAGTAAGATCATGGAGCAGATCCTCCTGGAGGCACTACTGAGACAGGAGAATAGTGNTTGACAAGACTAAGTGTAAGGTCCTGCATCTGGCGAGGCAATACTGAGCCCAAATACAGGCTGGGCAGTGACTGTCTGGAGAGAAGCCCTGAGGAAAGAGACTTAAGGGTGTTTGTCGACGAAAAGCTCAACATGAGCCAACAGTGTGCACTTGCGGCCCAGAAGGCAAACTGGATCCTCGGCTGCATCAGAAGTGTGGCCAGCAGGTCAAAGGAGGTGATTCTACCCCTTTACTCCCCTCTGGCGACACCCCATCTGGAGTACTGTGTTCAGTTCTGGAGCCTTTATTACAAGAAGGATGTGAATGTGCTGGAGAGAGTCCAGAGGAGGGCCACGAGGATGATCGGAGGGCTGGAGCACCTCTCCTATGAGGCCAGACTGAGAGTTGGGGCTGTTCAATCTGGAGAAGAGGATGCTCCAAGGTGACCTTATTGGGGCCTTCCAGTATCTGAAGGGGGCTACAAAAAAGCTGGGGAGGGGCTTTTTAGGATATTAGGTAGTGAAAAGACTAGGGGGAATGGAGCAGAGCTGGACATAGGGAGATTTAGGCTTGATGTGAGGAGTACATTGTTCACCGTGAGAGTGGTGAGAGCCTGAAATGGGTTGCCCAGGGAGGTGGTTGGGGCCCTGTCCCTGGAGGTGTTTAAGGCCGCGCTGGAGGAGGCTCTGGCCAGCCTGATCTAGAGTGGGGTGTCCCTGCCCATGGCAGGGGGATTGGAACTGGATGATCCTGTGATCCCTTCCAACCCTGATCGATTCTATTAACTTCTTCCCAGGGAGGGTGATGGGGTGCCGGAGGGGGCTGCCTGGGGGGTTTGTGGGGTCTCCTGGAGACGTTTGAAGCCCACCTGGACCTGGTCTGGATGATCCTGCTATGTGGGGGGATTAGAGTAGATGCTTGTTCGAGGTCCTTTCTGATACCTGATGATTCTATATTTCTATGATTGTTAAGTGTCAAAATGCTTTGAGGTATCATAAGAAGAGGTTTTCTTGTCTAGCAATTTTGATGTCTGTTACGTGGTTTTTGGTCTTTTGGGGGGATTTTATGGGGGATTTTGCTCTACTTGGGCTTGAAATGACCCTGCATCATGGAAGCAAAGCACACTTCTATTTACTTTTTGTTTCTTTGCTTCTCTGAACTCAAAGATCACTAAGTGATCTGGAATGTGTGTGTGGCCACAGTGGTGATACTAACTATACTGAGCTACCCTATCTATCTCACGCCTCCACTGATAATTTGCCTAAGTGCTGCAGCTTGATTGCGTTTCATTTAGAACCATTAGTGTGAAAGTATTATCAATTCTGATGGGTCTTTGTCTTCTTCACCTTATAAAATAGACTCAGGCAAACTCATTTCATAAATGATAAAATGTTTCTCTAGTCCTACATGGAATTGATACACACAGTGGGTTTACAGCTTGTTATGAATTCCCCTGGGCCACCCTAATTCCCAAAACTTGTGAATGATGTCTGAAATGAGCTCTACAAGCACGCAGAGCTTAGCAACACACTACTGCAGTGCAATTTTCATTGGCAGTGGTGTGGTACTGACTTTGTAGTGTGGGGTGGGATGGAGAAATGGAAAATTGTGGGGAGCCGCCTGATTTTTTCATCCTCTGAGATGCCTCTGAAAGGATTAGAGACACGCATAGAACAGGCCATCATTCTTGTCATCTTTTCTCTTGCTGAAGGCGTCTTTGTTGTGTACAGTCACGAACAGGTCTAGAGATTTTAAATTCCCCCCTGAAATCTACATTCTATCTTTAGAAGAACTTTCAATAATTTGGGAATATTAGGGTGAAAAATCCTCTCACAGTTACCTGTCCACCCTGGAGAAACATCACAGTAAAGTTATACTGTTGGATTTTCTAAATGTACAGTAGGGAAGGAATTCAAGAATACTTCAAACAGAAGCCTTTCAATAATAAATGTCAAAATTCCATTTCCAATATTAATAGTTTATGTAGAGCTTTGTGTTTTAACAGTACATTTATTACAGTTTTGGTCTGCTGACAGACTTCGGTAGCTCCCACGCTTATGCAAATCTTATCCATGGGATGCAAAAATACAGCTGTCATACATATGTTACCCATTGTTCCTGATCTATTTCTGTGTTAAATGCATTAGCTAAACAATAGGACAGGCTTTCACGTAATGGTGTTAATCAAGTAACAATTTCCAAGTACAAAATGAAAAGTGACACTATACAATGGTGTTTGATTTGAAATAGTCCAAATTGGTATTACATTGTGCTTTTAAAAAAAAATATCAAATCAAATAAGGCTGAAATTTATATAAGGGAAAAGTCCCTCTTAAAAAGGCAATGTAAAAAAACTTTAAGTATTTTATCTGTGAGAATAATAACATAAAATGATTTTAAACAAAGGAAAGTGAACCCTTTACAAAAATATGCTGCTATAATGAGGCTTCACTTATTCATTTTTACAGTATTGTCCACCGGTCTTAAAATTAATCTTTACATTAATGCTTTGCCATTTTCCCCTACTAAAACAGTATTTTGTGAGAGGCCTTGAGAAATAAAATGAGAATAATTATCCTCTAAAATATAATGTAATTAAATATAAGCCATGTGAAATGTACAACTGTGCAACAGAATTATAGCAAGTGTTAGAATTTAATTTTTGAAGGCACTGAGAAATGAGAATGGTACTGTCACTCAAGAAACATTCCCTTTTTAAAAAAAATTAGCATAAAATAAAGTTATTCTATTTGTAAACCTAAACAAGATTTATTAGGTTTGTAATTCAGGTCATCCTATCTCAAGTAATCATCTTTTAACCATACCATCCTCAATTTTCAGGATTAATCAGGAGGTTGACTGGCTTATTTTGTTTGGAGTGGTAGTTGGTTTTCTATATAGGAGCTCTTTGTTAATTTTTTATTTATGATTACATGTATTGTTTCATGATAAATGTTTGTGTAGTTGAAGCTGTAACATTTTAAGATGGTAGTTAGACACTGGAATGGGAAGTGGTTCTTTAAGAAAAGATTGAATATGACACTTTGTGCCGTGGTCTGGCTGATGTGGTGATGTCAGGTCATAGGCTGGGCTGGATGACCTTAGAGGTCTTCGTACAAGAGCTGTGAAACAGTGTTTGCTACAGGTGATTCTGTGTCTTTCCTCCAAAGAAAGAGGCACTGAGCATTTATGTGAGATCTGTGACTCATGAGCTGATTACTAATTTCATTTAGAGTTCTAGAGTTTGAGATAGACTTGAGCCTGGGGGTGGGATGCCAGGATGGATACTCCTCAGCAAGAAAATGGCATTTTAACCTGGAAAGGTTTAATGTCTCAGAAACAAATGAAAATATTAATTCTTCAAGGTACTTTGCATTACCCTGGCCTTTTGCTCCACCATTTGCGAGAGGCACACTATAGATAACACAGGTACATTTCAAATAGCAGTTCATTCAGAGCAAGTGGCTGATATTATTGGGCACAAATATAAAACTGCCTTGTACTGCTTGATTTATTAATTTAAGTAATTTTGGTTTCACAAAGCTTTTAGTGTGTTCCTTAAATTACTTTATTGTATGAACAATGATAGAATTTGCAGTGCTGCAGCAAACAGGAGTGGGATTTCCCAGGTGGCGGATGGTCCACTCCACATGAAAACTCATGAACAGAGCAGTGTGAATGGAATCTCTCACAGAGATGAATGCTGTCATTTATAAGAGTCTTGTTTATCCACAGAATTAGATACCGAGTATTCAAGTCCCTTGCATGCTTAGCTTTTGTGATAGCTTAAAGGAATAAATAAAATAATACTATTTCCTTGGAAAGATTGACCTCTACAGTTCTGTGCTGAGGCCAAATCTGATTCTTATATCGGCAGAATACTAGTCAAGTCAATGGGGTAATAAGGACACAGCTGAGAGACCAGCTGAGTGCTTGCTAAATAGCCAAAGTTCAATGAGATGTACTGTAGTAAGAATTCAAAACTGAACAACCTTTTCTTTACCTAAAGAGTATCTTCATTTTTCATCAGGTTTTCTTCTTTGCTGAGTAAGGAGAAAAGTGATCCTTCTTGGACAAAAAGGAAAGGGCTGGAATTTGAAGTGAAATGTAATGTAAATTACTGCACTCTACTTACATGAGCAAATTTACTCAGGGAATTTCAGAGGGCACTGAACAAACACGAAAGTTAGTACGAGGAAATTAGAATGATAAAAGAAATTGTCAAAGAAAACAGAAGCCAAATTAGAGTATCACTCTTGCCCTGGGTAGATATCAGGATATCAGACTTCAGTAAGAGTAGAATTCAGTTGGTGCCACAGTGCTGTTGATGTAGTTGTAATGCAAAACGCTCCATTTTCCATTCTGCAATTGTTTTGTGTTCTTTTGTTTTTTTTACGATTTAAGAGTGTATGCAATTTTAAAATAGAATCAAATCAAAGCTCATCAGTCTGAAAAACTAGAAGGATATGAACTGCACACCCTAAATACCTGAGGCAGTTTTAGAGCTCTTGGGTGGCACAAGAAAAAGATTCCACCTGGGAATGCTAGATCAAGAGTCCTTAAATTAATGGGAGCTCAGTCATGCAAAAGATCTAAATTCCTGAATGACTGGGATAATAATTATTCAAACACAAGACACATCGCTGTTTCCTGTTAGAGCCGCTACTTGTTAGGCAAACAATACAAAGTTAGTTTGAGTCCTGCAGATATTTCTCACTTTCTTTCTGCTTTGTTCATGCCAGAAAGTCTTTTTTTTTCCTTTTTTTTCCAGAGTGACTGGGGTAGAAGTATTAACTTCTCATAATTTCTGCTCTTGTATTCAGGTGAAGGCATTATGTTGGAAAATCCCCAACAAGCCTTAGTTACATACTTAGCCTGAGATCAGACGTCTTCTTAGGCTGATGAGGCATCGCAAAACATTGCTACTTTATTCAGGGGGATAAATAAGAAATTTGAATCAACAGAGATTATCTTGGACCTTAATCCTCTTCCTGAATCCTCATATAAATTTATACCATCTAAGCTTCACACAAGGCAAAAGAAGCTGAGTATTTCTGAATGATTTTTTTTACAGCCCTAAACACAGATACATTTTGATCTGATTGTTTTGAAAATGTAATTTTTAACCTTTCATTTTGGTTTGCACAGTGGCATGGAGTGGTGATGTGGTACAGGAATGTTTGTATGGCTTTGGAAAATGAGATTCTTCATGAAGATGATGAAGGGAGTGGAGCATCTCCCTTATGATGAAAAGATGAAGGAGATGGGTCAGGTTAGTTTGGAAAAAAAGAGCCTGAGGGATGACCTCATTAATGTTAATAAATATGGAAAGGGCAGGTGTCAGGAGGAAGGAGCCAGGTTCTGCTCAGTGTCATCCAATGATAGGACAAGGGGCAATGAATGTAAGCTGGAACAGAGGAGGTTCCATATCAAGATGAGAATAAGCTTTTTCCTGGTGGGGGTGACAGAGCACTGGAATGGGCTGCCTAGGGAGGCTGTAGAGTCTCCTTCTCTGGAGACGTTTAAAACTCACCTGGACTGTTCCTGTGTGACTTGGTCTAGGTGATCCTGCAGTGGCAGTGGGATTGGTCTGGGTGATCTTTCAAGGTCCCTTCCAATCCCTAAAAGTCTGTGATTCACCAAAATGAATTCAGTCCTTTCCAGATCCATAGAACTGATATGGGCAGACTGGTCTCTTGGTACTTTAAAAAATAATGATGTCGCATTAAAAAAAGATCTTTTTTCTATTAGAACATTTGTGGGTTTTATGGTGGTTTCCTTCAGGTATTCCAGTGCTGTGTAGGATGGAGCATCACCTTTATATAAATAAGTAAAAAGCAGTGGGATGGGAGCAGAGACTTGAATTGCTGTGCTTTGTCTTGCTTAGTCTCCAGCTTGCCCATATCCTTTATTTATACTAGGTCACACGGGGTTTTTAAGTTTCAGGCGCTATGAATTAAATTATTTACAAAATTAACCTGTTTTCTTGTGTATATCTGATATAGTCACAAAGATTAAACCATCTCCATCAAGACATCTAGCCAGTCATAACATATTCCACTGTTTCTTCACTATGGATTTTGAATTTGTGTCTTCACTAGAAGACCAAATATCCTAAGAAAATCTGTTTCTCAGACTGCAATATCGATAAACAGTTTTCTGATTTAGATGAAGCATTTCCATTAAGCTTACCCGTAAAGAAAAAAAGGGTTTTAATTAAAGATTTGTTCTAATTTAGTTGCCCAAGGGCAAGTAGGACTGTATAAGAAGGGAATTTTTTTTCTCAGTTTGACAGTGATTTGTTAATTTTAATGTTAACTTCTTGTGCTCTCCTTAGCAAGCTGGAAAAGTTCTTGAGTTTATGATGCGTTATCAGGAGCTGAGAACTGACCTTGAAGCTCCCTGGTGAATGCCCTGTTTCTCTAGCAGACTGTAGTACTAGACTAGTGCAAATGTGATTGCCAAGAGGAGTCTTAGAAAAGGAAGTTCTTGGTTTGTGTCTGTGCTTCTGAACTTTCCTGCTTTGTTTGATGTAAATGCCTTGGTGTTTTGGGGTGTACAATAAGGGAAATTGAGGCGGTGTTATCTGCTGCTTGTGTGAATTATGCCTGTTTCAGAAAGACTGTAACTTGTATTTTTCAAGTGCTGGAGTTCTAGGTTTCATTGTAAAGTTCACGTTAGTTTCTTAAAAATATTATCTTCTTCTGTTTTAGCATCTGGATTGAATTTCTCAATAGTTATATTTTTTGTCAGTATTCGAAGTAGTCTCATGAAACAACCTCTACATAACACTTACACACACTGCCATTGTTGATAGATCTCTCTCCCTTTATCCGAGTTTACACTGTAACCCCACCTTATCACTCTCATACTTGCTGGATCACACAAGCAGTGCTGGGTTTAGCTTTTCAAGGGCTAAAGTCTTTACAGTTTAAAGACAAACTTCAAAAGAAGGCAATCAAGGTAAAAACCAGACAACAGTGGACCACTGAAGCTTGAAGAACAATGAGATTCTGTTTCAGTTCTTATTTAAGATACCACATCTGGCAGACTGCTATAAAAACACAGTCATGTGTTTTCTATTTTATTTTTTTCTTTGTCTGGCTTTCTTTTGTAGGAACTAAGCTCAACTACTTTGTATTTTGCAATTTGCCGGTACCTACATGCAGCTGCACAGTTTACCAGAAAGGAAAGATGGATGCTGAAGGTGATAGAGCAGAAATGACTTTGACTCAACATTGGGCAAAAAATCCCTAATACAACAAACCAAAGCAATACCCCTACCTGCTGCACTGCTTCCAGATTAGTGCCACATTATGTATGCAGTGTTGTCTTAAAAGGCAGTGCTGATACAGTTACAGCAGTACTTCTCTAACTCTCTGCACAGTACAAAGCACTTTGACAGAAGCACAGACTGCTGGGTGTTGGTAGAGATCTCTGGAGCTCATCTAGTCCATCTCTCCTGATGCAACCTCTCTCTGTTCAACCAGAGCAGGTTGCACAGGATGACTTCCAGGTAGGTTTGGAATATTTTCTCTCCAGAGTAGGAGACTCTACAGCCTCTCTGGGCAGCCATCACTGTCATCCTCAACATGAGGAAGTTTTACTTCGTATTTAGATGGAACATTTTGTGGTCCCTTATCCTCATGCTGGACACCACTGAGAAGAATCTGGCCCATCCTCTTGACTCCTGACATTTTTCTATTGGTCAGCATTGATCAGATCCCCTCTTACTCCTCAAATTTTCAGAGTAAACAGCCCCAGGACTCTCAGTATTTCCTCAGCACAAAGATGGTCCAGTTCCCTCATTGTCATTGCAGAAAAGGAAAGGAAACCAGGACACCGCAGCAGGAATTTTCCCAGTTATTTCATGCAGCTCTATTTATAAAAGATAACACAGTTGGGTCTAGGCACAAGGCAAGCTCTCTTAAATTCTAGTTGGAAAAGATAAAGGGTGAGCATAAAAGTAGAAGAAATAAGCTTGAAAGATAGCTGAATAGATAATGATGTTATTGAGCACTATGGTGACATGACTTTTGCTGTTGCTCTGTCTTTGTATTTTCTTGTCTGTCAGCCCAGATTATTACAGAACAGTGTAAACTACACTGCTGAAAGGGAAAAACACAACTTAGGGGTTCACAGCCTTTGCTAGTTTTAATGCATTTTGCCTTGGCAAGAAGGCTGAAATACAGAGTGGAGATAGGCAATGTGATAAAGGGCTCTATGCTGAGTATGTTTTACAAAGCAGCCACATAAAGCAACACTTGATGGAATCCTTTGAGAAAACACCATTATTAGTACCTCTTACGCTCAATTTTGTGTATTCAAGCAGACAGGAGACCTCATGGTTTAAATTGCAAGTTTTGTGAGTGGAAGGGAACATACAAAAGGAGTATCTGTTGTTCTTGTATAGATGGGGAGTTTTGGCAGTCTGAAGGTGTGTGGTTTGGTGCCAAAACAGAAATCCAGATAACCATGTCATTCCCTCAAATTAAAGCCCATGTTTCCTTCCACTGTAAGAACATAATTAAATCATCATGACTGTAGTTGGGTTGTGGCAGCATCAGGCTTTGTGGGACAGCACAGAGTGCTTGATGAAATTGCAGTACTCCAGTTTCCCAGTCTGCTTTCACTGTATGTTACATCAATCCAAGTGTTTCTTTAATGTAAGCTGCGCTTTAGAACTTTTACAATCGTGTTTGCCTATAACCTGTACTATATCTAGTGACAGTTAATTCGCCCAGCATATTTCCCAGATGTTTCCAGAATGCGCAAATGCCTATCAATAGTGTTTTACTGAAGAAACTGTTTCCATGGGTTTGTGAATAGCTTAGGTCTGGAAGAAGGAAGGGTTGTCCAAAGTGAGCATAGACTTGGTGTAGCTGGAATACTGCATCTGACTGTCTGTAGAGTCAGTATCCTGATTCACTTTNATCTGGAAGAAGGAAGGGTTGTACAAAGTGTGCATAGACTTGGTGTTGCTGGAATACAGAGTCAGTATCCTGATTCACTTTGCTTTGATTTCTAGGTTTACTGGTCTGGATTAGGGCAAGAGGAACAGACTCAGGTTGTGCCAGTTGAGGTTTAGGTTGAACATTAGGAAAACTTTCTTCTGTGAAGGGATTGCCAAGCTTTGGAATGGGCTGCCCAAGACAGTGGTGGAATCATTATCTCTGTAGGAATTGAAAAGGTGTATGTGCTGAGGGACATGGTTCAGTGGTGACGTGGTCATGCTGGGTTAATGGTTAGTCTTGATGATATCTTAAAGATCTTTTCCAACCTAAATGATTCTATGATTCTGAGTTTCTATCCATGCAGTCAGCAAGATTTCATGAAGAGACATTATAGATAGTGAAAACTGTACTCAGACAAAAGCACACAGGATGACAAAAACTTGTTTGTGGGGCATTTCATTTCAATACTGTGAAGCATATTTGGGAAAAGGTACAGTGAAGAGGGTATGGAGTATATGTGATATTTGATGCCATTTGGGTATGAAGAAATGAATCTTTGATTTGCTGAAGATAAAATATGAATGTTTTGCTTTTGATGTCCTGTACTGGACTTGATGATCCTGGAGGTCCTTTCCAGCCGTAATGATTCTATGATTCTGTGATTAATTTGTTTAATCCAGAATCAGAACTGAGTAAGAAAATGTCCAGAATGACTGAGGATGCTACAGTAATACAATGACAGATCTTAACAGGCATGTTTTCTAAAAACTAGAGATGAGAGAAGACTGTTTGCACATTAAAGGTGTAGAACTTTTCTGGGTCCCCCAGAAGGAGATGTGAAGGAGAGTGTGCATAAGGAAATGAGTCGTTGCATCAAAAAAAAAATCAGTAGATAGCTATCAAAGGTTAAAGTGAAGACCATGGGCTAAATGCTGCCACCTTTAGCACTGGGCTGGGTGGCCGTAGAGTTTCATCTGGCTCAGGAACATTGTGTAAAGCACTCTTAGGTGGAGAAACATTACAGAAGTGGTTTCGCTCTTCATAAAACTGCATAATGACAAATTGACCTACAAGAAGCTAAGGTGACTGAGCTCTAACTGAGCCACGGAATGTCACATCTGAAGCATTTAAGAGGGAACAAGAAAAAGCTTCAGAACACTATTAGTTTAACCTTAATTTTCAGAGACACTCTGAGCTTTTATTCCTCAGGAGCATGATGTGCATTTCTCACCAGTACTCTCCATAAGTGGATACTGACACACTGCAGTATTGCTTTTTATTTTGGTTTTTTATTGTTTTTTTTTTCCCATAGCTGAAAACCCAGTGAATATGTTTGCTGCTTGAGGAAATTTAAGTGAATAGCATTACTGAAGACAACCATCAGGTTGCCAAGCAGAGTTAGATGCAAAGGGAGCAAGTGAAAATAATATACTTAGTAAGCTAAGGGAAGAAATGCTTTTTTAAGCAGAAAAATATCTCTCTGAATTACCTATTTAATTTTCCTGCCTTTGATGATCAGTGTCTGTGACTCTTCCATTCGGGTCCTGTTGATCAACTTTACGTGAATTCCCACTTGCAGAAAATTAAGCCTTCGACAGGAGCATAAGCACAACACATGGAAAATGTTATACCTGCATGTATTTAGGACTTTGTTGGTGAACAGAGGAGATTGTGGATTGTATTCTCTCAGACAGAAGTGAAATCCAATCTCCCATAGCTTAAGCAGTAAATTCAGTGAGATGTCTGGAAAACAGGCCCTATAAGGAGTGGCTGAGGGAACTGGGGTTATTCAGTCTAGAGAAGAGGAGGCTGAGAGGAGACCTTATAGCACTCTATAACTACTTAAAAGGTGGTTGTAGCAGTGCTGGTGCTGCCCTCTTCTCCCAAATTACTGATGATAGGACAAGAGGAAATGGCCTCGGGAGATTTAGAATGGATCTTAGGAAGAAGTTCTTTCCTGAGAGAATGGTTGGGTTCTAGAACAGGCTGCCCAGGGAGAGGTGGTGGAGTTGCCATCCCTGAAGTGTTTAAAAATGAGTAGAGTATTTGAGGCCATGGTCAAGGAGTTAGGGTGCTGTTGGGGTGAGGGCTGGACTTGATGGAGATCCTTTCCAGCCATGATGATTCTGATCAAAGAATCTTTGAACTTTGAATATTGTGTTCCAATTGTGAAGTTTTAGCTACTTGATGAAATAAGTCCAAACTTTATAATCATTAGTGCATTTAGACTAGTATATCAGTCATCACTAAACCCTTCTTGAAGGTTTGTCCTTTGATAGAAGGAAGCGAGAGAGGGAGAAGAAGAGATTGAAAATAAGCTAACACAAGCTACCATCTTTCTGAAGCCATTTTCCAGTTTTAAAGTATATGAATCAAATTATGCTTGAAATACTGGGTGAAATCTTGATTATTTTCTTTTCTATAATTTCTAAAAAGAAGTAATGATTTCCAGTTCTGTTGTTCACAGGTTTCTTACCCGAGTGGAGTTCTGGGGTTTTTCGTTAGCTTATTTTGTAATAAATGCTCAATAGGTAAATGTTCCACGTATTTTGACTGCTTAGAGGAAAGACTAGCTGTTTTCTTGCTCTGCAGAGGTATTTGTGGTTTGTTACAGTGGAAGTCTGTGGCTGCTGTGGGGCGGAAAAACTGCAGAAAGAAGGGAAAGGAAAAAGAAGAGAAGAGGAGATTATGCTTTTATTTCTCGCTGGCACAGCTTGGGCTGTGAAATCGTGTCTTGCAGCGTGAGTTTCAATCAAATTTCTTGAAAGAAGGTAACTCCTTTAAACACTGAAAGGCTTAGGGAGTTTATTTCAGGTGCCAGAGACTGATCTTATTTACATTTTCAAAGGCAAGAGTTCCAATTGAGTGAATTATTAAATTGAAACACCCAGAGCAAACACTACACTAAGGATGGATCGGTGTACTCTTTCTACTTCCAGGAACAGAGACTGTATTTTTTTTAAAACCAGACAGAAATGAAAATATTTGTTAGCAGGGAAAATTTCAGTAGTCAGAAGGGAGATTGAACTCCAGAGCCTGTACGAGTATCAAAACCAAACATTAAAGCAAAAGTTACTCTTAGGCTCTGAATCATCTCTGGAAGAAATCAGACTTGAGCAGAGTCAAACTGATTTAATGGAATTGCAGGTAGTGTGAGTTTGTTCTTAAAAGCCCGGGTAGATCAATGGTGTTGAAACATTTGCGGATGAAATGAGCTAGAGAAATGTGCATCCTTTGCAACTTGGGGCTGTTAAATAAACATCCTCATGTACTTATCCACAAACTATGCTCTACTCTTTCCCTTTGAGAAATCTCTATGAATGGGCCAACGTTGTCTCGAATTGGATAATCAGGACAGAAAGCTTGCTGACTGCTGCAGAAATGCTCTCCAGCTTCCTTGACAGCTATTCTTTATCAGGTACTAAGTATTCAAAATCTCCAGCTGTTTTAGCGGAGCATTTAGGACAGGTGGGTTTCCTGATTAAGTGAGATAAATAGTGTCGTTTAGACCAGCCCAGCGCTAAAGCTGGTGTACATGAATTTTTATGTGCTTGAATACACCTGCCTGAGGAGAACCAGCACAAACTGTATGCGCTGTGTGAATTCCAGTCTGAAAAGAAAATGAAAAGATGACCTCTGGGGCTTAAACTCTCTTGGTGCAGGACTGACTCCCTTGTAGTGTGCAAGGTTTTCGCTGTTTGGTTAACACTCACCGAGGTGTGACTGGCTTTTTGCACCTGTGTTTGCTAGAATAATCATCGCAAGCAAAGAGATCACTAATAAAGTCAGAATGCATTAAAATAGTTCTTCCTGTCTCAGGATTCCAGCGCTGTTTTAGCAGTGAATATTCATACTGGTTTTGGCTGGAGTAGGGATGTATTTCATGGTAGCTAGTATAGGAGTATGCTTTGGATTTTGCTAGAGATAATGTTGATAACAAAGGGATGGTGCCCTTTTCACTGATGATTGCTTATGTGTAGTCAAGGTCTTTTCTGATCCTCATCCCACCCCACCAGTGAGTAGTTGAGTGTGCACAAGAAGATGAGCAGAGGCACAGCTGGGATAGCTGACCTTAACTCCACAAAGGGATACCCTGTTGTATTATGCGCATGACACCATAAACCACATGACATCATGTTTTGCATGTTTAATTTGGAGAAGAGGAGGCTGGCTGGGGACTTCATTGCCCTCTACAACTACCTGAAGGGAGGTTGTAGAGAGGTGGTTTTTGGCCTGTTTTCCTTGGTAACTGCTGACAGAAGTAGGGGCAATGATCTGAAGTTGAGGCAGGGGAGGGTTAGATTAGATCTTAGGAAGAAATTCTTTTGAGAAAGAGAGGGGAGGCACTAGAAGAGCCTTCCCAGGGAGGTGGTTGAGTCACCGTTCCTGACGATATTTAAGAACTGTGTAGCCGTGATGCTTCACGCCCTGCTAGAGTGGCAGCATGGAGGGGATGCTGTTTGTGTTTGTCAGTCTCTCAGGTCTTGCGGTTTTTTGGTGGTGTGGGGATGGTTGGACTTGGTGATCTAGGAGGTCCTTTCCAACCAGAATGAATCTGTAGTTTTCATCAGTAAAAATGGAGGGAGATTTTGGCAGGATATCACTGTTCAGGGACTGGCAGGACATGAGTTGTTTGGTGAGCAGCTGCTTTGTTTCCATCACTTGAATTTCTGAGGCTTTATTTCTCTCTCTCTATTGCTTTTCTTTTCTTTTTTTCCTTAAGATGTTAGATATTACTATGATAATCTCTTTTTAATGATGAAACTCTTTTTATCTCAACCCAGGAGTTTCTTCCTTATTTTTATCCTCCCATGTGATTCCATCTTCATTGCACCATGCAGAATGGAGATAGCGAGCAGCTATGTGCACTTAGTTGCCATCCAGCATTAAACTACAACACTGCTATATAAGTAGTTGTTACATTCCCAACTAAGTAGTCTGAGGACCTGCAACACAATGGCAAAAGATTTCATTGTATACTTTAGTATGTTTCATGTCAGTGATGTTTCTTCAAGTCATTGCTGTGCAGGTGTAGGTGGGTTGCAGATGTAGTAGAAATTATATCATTGGTTTGTTTTGGGTTTTTTTTAGTAATTTGCAATGAAATCAGTAAGCAGTACTGACATTGCTAGATGAAATACAGAGTCATTAGATCATCATTTTTTTTTTCTGGAAAAAAAAAAGGATAGCATCATTGAGAAACTCAAGAGACAGGACTTGATAACTTCTGGCTTGCAAACAGCACATGACATGTGAGTTGTGTGGACCAGTTGTACTTAGTTTTTTTCTCAGTTCCACTTTTTAGTTGGCCTTCAACGTTATTCTTTATTACTGTATTTATCAAGGCATGTTGTATAATTCATAGATTGATAGAATGGTTCTGGTTGGAAGGGACCTTAAAGATCATCTGGTTCCAACTCCCCTACTATGAGCAGGGACCCCCCCCACTAGACCAGGTTGCTCAAGGCCCCATCCAGTCTGGCTTTGAACATTTCCAGGGAGGGGGCAGCCACAACCTCCCTGGGCAACCTGTTCCAGTGTCTCAGCACCCTCATTGTGAAGAATTTCCTCCTGACTTCCAGTCTAAACCTGCCCTTATTCCTTGTTACTGCATGCTGATTCTTTCCCCACTAGTGTTTCGGAAAATTGCCTTTTGAGGGTAGAAACAAGTATCTTTAACTGCATTTCTTGACCTGGACAACCTTAGCATTAAGGTCAAAAGCCTTTTGAGTTTTAGTCTTTTGAAACCATGATACAGATATTCCACAGCTTTGATCTTATCAGGCTTCAGGCTGCACTCCAGGCATGCCATGAGTTGGCCTGACTACTAGTGTCCACTGATATTTAATCATCACTGGCATGGCTTTCCCAAGTTCTTTGTCTCCTTTCAAAAACCAGCTTAGCTAGAGGAGATTTTCTAAAATAAAGAGACCTCCCGCTGAGCTAAAAAGACTATGTTGAAAAAAATAAAAAGCCATATAGAGAACCAAAACACCATAAACTTTGCCTGTAGATACTGCAATCTTTAAGTTTAAATACTGAGTCTTAAAAGCCTAAGGATCTTCAATACTGGGCTAAACACACACCACACTGCCACACCCCCAGGTATACATGTGTTTTGATTTGAACGCGAGCTGCTGCTGCATATTTGGTTTGTCTTTGAAACAGATGTGTTTTGAGTTGAAGTTAAGACTTCAAAAGAGAACGTAAATGTTCAATAGAAAATATTTTCCTTATTCAGAGTAGAGATTGAAAGTGTAAATTTTGCCCTAAAATGATAAAATTATATTCTAAACGTTGCATTCAGAAATTCAACAACAGTTCAGGAATTTAACTCAGGAAAGTAGAGAAAATTGCAGTTGTTTAACCTTTGGCACATTGCTGCAGCTATTCAAGTCCACAGTGTTAAGCAGGCACATGTACTGTCTGGCTCATGACATAATTACATATCTTCACGCCTGAAATGCTTGAACACCCTGTCTGCAAAGTTTTTCAACTCTCTGACTTAATTTCCCCTATGCAGACCCCAGAAATAGTCAGATCCTCCTCCCTTACTCTTCAACTCAAACACCTAACACCAGTGCTTGGCTCTCTGATGTTTTTGTCTTTGTGTCTGTTCGCCTACCCTGACACATACCCAGATGCCTACATACATATTTAAGTACCTTGCTGGAACCTTCTCTCTTCAGTTAAGCCCTGGGCTAACTCCTACACAGTTTTCCTCTCATCCTCCCCATCAAGTGCCAGACACTTCCTCTTTTTGCCTTGGAGCTTTGCCCAACGGCACCATGTCTGCAGTGCTCCTTTCTCCTTCCTCGCTCTGCTTGTGCATTTTACAAACCTCTCTCTTACTTTCCTTTCCTTTTAGCTTCCCAGGCAGTTTCTCTTATGCTCAGCCTTGCACTGGGACCTCCTGTTTTTATAGAATCATTAGGGATCGGAAGAGACCTTGAAAGACCATCTAGTCCAATCGTGTGTTACCCTCACTGTGAAGAAGTTCCTTCTTTTACTGTTTCACCAAATTACTTCCCAGTCTTTGCTCTAATGGATGGCATACTGCATCTAGGAGCATTTTTACCAATAAGGCGGCCATTACTTACAAAAAAGGAAAACTGCATTTATCATAAATTATGAATTCCAGGCACACACCCTTTTTCATATTAATAAAACCTGGTGTGACCAGGTGAGGGCTGTGAACGTCAATGCTTTGGTTTTTTTTTGATTCCAAAAGCTGTTAGATATGTTATCATCCAGCAGTATGACCATACCTCCTGATGGACACACAGAACGGTGGAGATTTTTCTGTGTGTGAATACTCAGCAAGAAGAGATTTATAACCATGTCCTTAATAATATCCTCTCCTTAATCCCTTTGGCGGATAGAGAAATATTATGTCTGTGTAATATTTGGAGAGACCAATCTTGAGTTATTCAAGGTCAAGCTGGAGTATGTATTAGGGAAGTGATTGTATGTCTTATCTTCAACTTCACATCTTATTTATAGTACATTTCCTCCTTTTGTATCTTCACTGTGAAGACAAAAATGCTGGTGATAAAGAAGATAAAGAACTCGGAGGCATCTAGCTTTAACTATTCTGTCTTTTAGGGCTGCTCTCAAGGCCTGAGTATAGATGAGCTTTCCAGTCAATCTGACTACCTCTGGTTTAGTATGTATGAAAGGTTTCTACTGAAGCATGAATGCAAAGAATTTACCCGTAGCAATATACATCATACCTATTGCTACATAAGATTGTAGTGTGTATGTATATAAAATAGAAAACTATAGAAACCTATAGAAAACAATATGCTGTTACTATTTATTGTCTGTGTAGTATATGCTATTCATCTCCACCACTCAACCCGTTCAACCATTTCTATAAATACAGCAATGAAATTACAATGAAGTTTTGTACGAATCCATGATCGTTGCACTAAATATGGGTAAAACAACATGAACTAAAATTATCTGAAAATAAATTAATTCAGTATTAATTTAGTATTATAATAAGCTTTATGTATACTTTTGTGGTTACAAACATCCAGAACAACAAAGAATCACTTGAAAAAAGGTTAGAAGGAGGACCCAGGTAACTATATAAACCAGTTCGCCTCACCTCTGTCCCAGGAAACATGATGGAACAATGTGGCCAAGAGGGCCAACAGCATCCTGGAGAGGATNAGGCTGAGGGAGCTGGGTCTCTTGAGCTTGGAGAAGAGGAGGCTGAGGGGGGACCTCATTCATGTCTATAAATATGTGAGGGGTGGGTGTCAGGAGGATAGAGCCAGGCTCTTCTCAAGGTCACCTGGTGATAGGACAAGGGGCAATGGGTGCAAGCCAGAACATAGGAGGTTCCATATAAATATCAGAAGAAACTCCTTCACGGTGACGGTGACAGCAATGGAACAGGCTACCCAGGGGAATTGTGGAGTCTCTTCTCTGGAGACGTTCAAGACCTGCCTGGATGTGTTCCTGTGCAACTTGGTCTAGGTGATCCTGCAGGGGGATTGGACTAGATGATCTTTTTAGGTCCCTTCCAATCCCTAATGATTCTATGGTTCTATGAACTCTTAGACTATCTCCCACATCTGTCTTATGAACCCCACATTTTACTGAGGAAAGAAAAAACAATTTTAAAGAGCAACCCAAATGCCAAACAGCAATTTCTAGATGGCTCAGAACACCTTCTTGGCTGCTTATTTCACCACCCATCCTATTTCTGTTTCTTGAGTCTGAACAGCTCTTCATTTCTGGACTTAGGTGGAGTAACCTGGATTGCACTTGTGGAATAAAGACATTCATGTAATTATTTTTTTCCTTGCTGTTCTAATTAGTCTTCTGAGCTTACTGGATCTTATTTGCTGCTTTCCATTAGTGTTATGTGTGATAATATTTGAAGCAAGTAAACAGTGCAGTATTCCAAGGAGTCAGAGCGTGTGTATTTGTACCACAATTAGCAATTGCAGCTGGCAGCAGCACTGGGGCAAAGCTGAAATGAGCTCTTCCCTCTTTGCCTTCCTCACCTCTTATTCATTTTATTGCATGAATCTCCCTGGTGTGCTGGTGGCAGAGAGAATAAGCCTGCTCCTTAACTCTCTCTGGGGAACCCTCATGAGTCTAGCAATGCTTGATTGTGAGTTTGCAAGGCACGTTGGAACTAAGGTGTGTAATCAGCTTTGGTTTTGCAACCAGAATGTGATTCAACAGCTATATGCACATGTGTGACTTCCAACTGTTCACCTGTTTCAGGCATGGATGAACTCACTGCACCTCTTTGAAAAGGTGTCAGAGGAGTTTGAATTTCTGCCTATATGGTAGACATTGTTGAAGGGAATTGCAGGATCTGCTTCTAGCTCATCTGCTTACGTTATGAAATCTGAGAGCAAGCGACATGCCATAGAATCATAGAAACGTTCAGGTTGGAAAAGGCCATTGAGACCATCGAGTCTAACCAGTAATCCTACTCTATCAAGTTCACTACTTGTCCTACAATAGCAGTTTGTGTATGTTCTTGGTTCTTATTTCCTGCTCATCCCGAGGCTGCATTTGAAGCTCTGTCTTTGACACTTCTAGGTATCTCTGTGTAAAGAATCCCATAGTACTGTTTTAGTGAGATGCTTGTTCTGTAAATTTAGTGTTGAGAGGAGAGGAGGTTATTCAGGCCACAAGGCACCCACACAGGTTCTGTGTATCTATTAGTGGGTTTTGGCCTCCTCCCATCATATAGCTCACATGTGGTCTGAGCCACACAAAAGACACGTGGAAACGATGAAGTCCCCCACACAGAAGGGTTTTTAGTATAAACTAACAGAATTTAGACAGAGTTTCATTTTGAGTCCAGAAGGTAGATCCGACTTCAGGTGCCATCTCTTTCCTGACTGAAGTTAATACACCTTTAAAGGCATGAATCAAAGGAGTATTTCAATTTAAACTGCCTTGTGCTAGTGTCTCACTGACCTGAAAGATAAAGAAATGTAAATGGTATTCAAACCTCTTAATTGCTGCCAACAGCAATTCTTTTGTTGCTCTGCGAGGGGAACGGTAGAGGCATATCTTTTGGAGAACAAAGCCCCAGGTAAAAAAGCAGTAAGTACCTCATTAGCAGCTCTGCTCTACAAGTGTGCCTGGGACCCCACAGACTTCAAGCCAAGAGTTAAAATAGGTTACTGTGAGTGGAGGACTAAATTGTTCCAGTGACAGTGTCTCTGATGAAAGGTGCCTAGAGCTACCAGTTCTTAGGTTTGTGGCCGTACCCATCTGTCTTTAACCATTCAATGCAGTTCCCTTCTCTCTCAATTCACTATCTTCAAGGTATTTGAAAGTTGGGAATTAGAGATTATAAAATAATAGCTCCTGCAGTAGTCATCCTCAGTTAAGGAGGCTGTTAAAGTGATTGGGTGTTTATTTTAGTGAGTGTCACAGAGCACTAAAACAAACAGAAATCGCATTACCTGTGAGTTACTGAGGGAGATATTCTGAACCATTGAAGCTGGGTGAATCAAACCTAGGAAATTTAAAATATTCCTGGTGTGTTGGTGGAGATATATATATATATATAACTTTTTAGATGCACTCTAAGCCACACTGCAGGCATTTCCTTTTCATCTTCCGTATACTTAATAACTTCATGAAACGCGTTGAATGCAGTGATGGAGAGATGCCATAAAGGAGAAGTGCCTAGCCAATTCCTGCCTGCTTTGCTCATGCAATTATAGGTAGTGCCTGCATCAGTAAATCAGACAATGCTTTTTGCAGCACTAGATGAACTGATTTCTCAGCTGTCTTCAGCAACCAAATGAGAACACTTTAAGGTCTCTTCCTTCTTAAAGAAGTTAAAAGAAAAAAGGCACTTGGTGAAAAAAGTCTCTTTCTTTTTTAATAGATGCAGCAAATGGGACAAATGGGTGGTGGAGCACAGAAAGGTAACTTGATAGTCCAGCATAGGTTTTACCAAAGCCAGGTAGATTCCCAGTTCTGACTGAGTTTCAGAAAAATTCAAAGCTCAAGTCTGAGGTTATTCCAATTAAAATAGTACATAAAATTGATTCATAAATATATTTATTAAATAGATCATAACAAAAGTAAAATGCAGCTAAGTAAAATTCATGAGCTGGTTTAAAAATAAAATGAAAAAGCTACTGTTTCTCACAGTAGAAAGAAATGAAGGAAAGTCATGTTCGATTCTAGTCACATACTGTAGTACTTAGTTACTGGGATGAGAAATGTAGCATAGAAATCTAATTAGAAGAAAGTTTATTTGTCTTGGTAGTTCTTTGCTTTACTGCAGTCTTTCACACAGAACATTCACTGAAGGCATTTGGTGTAAAGCAAATGATATTTAAAGGAAGACACCTATTCAGAATGTGTGTATGCTTTGTACAGTTGTATAAGCAAAGCAGTTTGCTTGAAGTATCTTACTGCCTGTTCCTGAAATATATGCTTAGCATGATCTTCCTGGAAGGGCACTGCAGACTAACTGTTGTGGTCTACATCCACCCTCGCTACCTCATCAGCATTTGGGAATGCCTCTGGATACAGGGACACGATCTCCTCTGCTAAGTGACAGCACAGTCTTGACATCAGCTATAGCCCAGGGCAGCTATAACTGTCACCCAAGCCCTCTCATTGGTTTTGCACAGTCCAAGGATGAAAGAATAAAAGAATTTATAGACATACATATGAGCTTTCCATACCAGCTGGATTCTTCTGAAAAGGCCAGCTCAGAGGACATGTTTCGTACTGGCATTGAACTAGCCTGTAGTATACATACCTCCATGCTGCATGGTGAGCTCTGCTTTTCCACATGGCCCCAGGATAGGTGTGCCCAGGGAAAGGAAAGCTTCTGGTTCATCTAGGGTAAGGGGTTTGGGAGTGAGTTTGCTACATGTGGAGAGCATCCCAATTAAGAAAGGAACATTCAAGGTGTGGTCCTTGGCTCCTAAACCAGAGAAATATAGAACCATAGAATTGTTTAGTTTGGAAAAGACCTTTCAGATCATTGTGTCCAACCAAGATCTCTCCTAAAATTTGCTTTCTTTTGTCTATGTTCCTCCTGGGCTGTTGGCTTGCTCTCCTGCTACAACAGGACCTTAACTGTGCAACCAGAGCTGGGACAGTGATGTGAGAAATATCCCCTCACTAATATTCCTCATTCTGTGTTGCTGTGTTACTGGCCTGTTCACCCAGGACACCAGAGAGTCCTGGCTAGCCATGGCTTTCATGCTCTAGAGTAACTAGCCACATGTCTGTGTTTACTAGTGAAAGTTTTGGGAGCAGGGAGGATCTTTATGCCCTCCTGTTACTACCATGCATTTTAGTACTGCAGCCTGTTCTGGATCAACTTGCTGAAAAATCCTTTAGCCTTTAGATAAAACACGTTCTAACAAGGGTTTTTCTAGTAGATTCCATGTCTGGTCCCTGCATGAAGAACATCACACCAGAATGTCAGTAAGCATTTTGAAATTAAGTGATTGACACCACTGTTTAAGCTGCTGCCAACTTAAGAACTGTGCCAAGAAAACAGTAACCTTGAAAGTTACGGAAAGCACCTAGAATTCATCTGGCCATTGGGATGCTTTGCCACTCATATGGTGAAAACCATCATACATCATTGCAAATGGCCTCTAATCACTATGCTTGAAATCTTTCTCTAAATATGACCCAGCCACACACGGATACACAGATCATTAGGAGTTGGAAGGGATCTCCAGAGGTCATCGAGTCCAGCCTCTCTGCTTGAGTAATGTAGTACAGGTTACATAGAAATGCATCCAGTTAAGTCTTAAAAGTCTTCAGATAGGTAGACTCACTCCCTGGGCAGCCCATTCCAATGCTCTATAGCCCTTACAGTAAAGATTTTTTTTCTCATGTTGAGAGGGAACTTCTTGTGATCCAACTTACACCCATCACAGGGCATAAGTGAAAAAAGATTGTCTGTTTCTTCACACCCACTTTTCATGTATAGAGTGATTAAGTCCCCTCATAATCTTCTCTGCAAGCTGAAAAGTCACACTCAGTCTCTCCTCTTAAAGCAAGTGCTCCAATCCCCTAATACTTCTTGTGGCCCTCTGTTGAACTCTGTCAAGCAGATGTCTGTCCCACTTGAACTTGGGAGCCTAGAACAGGACACAATACTACAGATGTGGCCACACTAGGGCAAAGTAGAGGTGGAGGAGAACCTCCCTGAGTTCTGCTGGACACACTCTTGATCTGTCCCAGTGTTCCATTGGCCTTCTTGGCCACAAGAGCACATTGCTGTTCTGTGGATAACTTCTTGTCCACTAGAACTCCAAGGTCCCTCTCCATGGAGGTGCTCTCCAGTAACTTCCAAAGCAGCTACCAACATTCAAACAAGTGTACAAATGGTGTCTGTGTATAACGTGGAAAGAGATGGCCTATTAGAGAGGGACCTGGGAGTACTGGTTGGCAACTGACTGAACAGGAGTCAGCAAGGTGCCCATGGCACTAAAGGCTAAGGGCATCCTGGCCTGTATCCGCAATAGTGTGGCCTGCAGGACTAGGGATATCATTCTCCCCCTGGACTGGGCACTGGGAAGGCCTCACCTCAAGTCCTGGGGGCAGTTCTGGGCTCCTCACTTGAAGAAAGACATTGAGGGGCTGGAGCGAGACCAGAGAAGCAACAGAGAAAGGAACTGGAGGGAAAGTCTTATGAAGAGAATCTGAGGGAGCTGGGGTTGTTTAGGTTGGAGAAGAGGAGATTTGGGGGGACCTCCTCCCTTTCTATGACTACTTGAAATTAAGTTGTAGACAGGTGAGGGTCAAGCTCTTCTCCCAGGCAACTAGCACCAGGACAAGAGGGCAGGGTCTGAAGCGGTCAGGGGAGGGTTAGGTTGGATGTTAGGAAGTCCTTCCTCCCAGAAAGGGTGCTCAGAGCCTGTAATTGACTGACCAGGGTATGGGTGGAGTCCCCATCCCTGTAGGTGTTTAAAGATAGAGTGGATGTAGCACTTCATGCCATGGTCTAGGTGAATGTGGTGATGTTAGGTCATGGACTGGACTTGATGATCTTAGAAGTCTTTCAAGCCTCAATAATTCTGTGATTCTGTGAAGTGGTTGAAACATGAAGAAAGAGTGTTGAAAAAGCTCAAAATTTTGTGTACCAGTTTGCTAGTGCCTTGTTAAACATAGACCTTTGGGACAATTTTGGTTTTACTTCTACCAAAAATAAGGGTTTTGTTCATCTGGAAATATTCGTATTGATTGGCAAAGAATTGCTTAAAACCAAAGAATATTTAATTAACTTAGTAGTAATCATAATGCAAGTACATTCTTCTCTTACTGCTTCATCTAAATAGTTTCTTTCACTTTTCTACACTATAAGCATTTGTTGGAAGTTTCTAAGATCTTTCACTATTTTCAGTCATAATGGACTGTACCTTGCCAGTCAGCATATTGACCAAGTAAAGTAAGTAGACTACTGATGCAAGATAATAATATGAGTGATCAATAAATATTTTCTCACTAAGACATGAACTAATTGCCTCTCCAGCATGACACAAACATGACATTTTACCAAGACGTATCAGAGTCCGAATCTGAGCTGTACAAAAAGCCACGGTATGTTACTGAGATTCATTTTAAAACAAAGCAGACTCATGAATTACACATGATTTGAAATTAGATCTCTACAATGTGGATTTCTGTATGTCTTTATTTGATATAATATGACTAGATGATACTTAATGTGATATCATTTGCATGCATACAGCTTTTTTATTTCATATTGGCAACTTATCTGTTCAGTGCCGGGCCAAGAAGTATAATAACTGCTAAATAGATGTTTACAATATTTTTTATCCTGTGCATGGTAAATCAGTCCTAATTAAGCAGGATTACAGCAGTATTGATGCTTCCATGTGAAATAAAAAACCCTCTCTAGTAAGGGCCAATTTACATTCTCATTACTCACCACATGTGAAAATAAAATAGCTTTGGCATGATAAATGCAGATTCTTTGTCAGCAGTCCAGTGTCTACAATACACTTGGAACTGGTTTCTCCAATTGATAACAAATATCTGATCTGAAGAAAACGCTCTCTTCTGATTTTGCAATATGTTATGCTAGTTCACACTGAATTATTCTGCATTAGATCATGAGCCAAGCAGTGGGGAAGCGAGAAGGAGGGGTGGGGGGGTGTCGAGAATGGTTGTGTGACATAATCTGAAGAGTGATTTAAAATTGTTAGAAGCACAAAGGAAGCAGCAGTATATCAGGAGCCCTTGTTAAGTGTTGTACCTCGGGTTCAAAAGGGCAGAGGTCTTAACCTTTGCTGCTTTCATCACGTATTTATAGCTTTCAGGATCATGTTATTATGTAGGGAGGTTGTGACTGGATACAGATGCAGAAGAGCAGCAGCTGCATGGCTGGCAGACCCTAAAATCACACTCACAGGCAAGATCTTAGTACATGAAGCACCATTACAAGACAAAGAACAAACTACCAAATCCTTGACAGTGCCACCTCCCAGCAACATTCTTTAGACTATACAGTTAATGCAGTAATAAATAATGATAAAACAATACTACCCAGCACTTAATAATTTATCAGTGGTTTATTATGCTGTTACATGATATGGCACTCCTGTAATTTATTTTGCTTTAAAGTCATGGAATAAAACACTGCTTTGTAAATCTGTTTTTTTTCCTGCAGAAGGCAAGGGGGGTGGAGTAGAAAATAAGTTAGAAGGGTCTAAATGTTTAATACAGGTGACAAGAAGTAATAGAAATAGTTGTGGAAACTGGTCTAACACCCATCTGCTTCCAGAATTCTCAATTTCCCTATATTTTAATGATTGAAAAAAAAAGTCTTTCAAATGCTAGTGCAGATGCCTATTATGGATTCAGAGTAGGAATCATAAGAGTGCAAAGCATAATCGACACATCCTCTGGGGGGGCCTGATGAGGTTGTAACTGTCTCTCTTTGTCTAGACTCTTCTGATTACATCCCATTCGCTTTCCCTTGTTACTGACAGACATGACTTCCAAATTATGGTAATGTCATCATGTTCTTTCTCATACTGGTTGTATTTACATTTCTTTAGCTCAGGATGAGTTAAGAGAAATGTAACTTAAAACAAATTTTCCTTGTTAGGTTTTTCATCATCCAGTTTCATTTATTGGCCACTTGTTGTTCTTATGCCTGTATTTGCAACCAGACCTCTTCCCAACTGTATTTAAGAAACGTTAGAAGTTTAAAGCCTACACCTATAGGTCCATTGTGTGTGAAGCAAACGAGGAAGAGGTTTGAGCCTGAAGACCCCTGGCACAATTTATACTAGTTTTGTGCATTTCCTCCATTGGAAGTCTGAGCGGAGTTGTTTAAAACACTGGGAGGTTCCTTGCCACTTGTCTAGAGTATTTATTGAGGAACAGCAAAACCAGAGCTGGTCTTTGGATACAAGTCTGATTTCCTGTCTCTGTAGCTTAAACTTTGGGTATCCAAACATTCTAAAAACCGAAAAATCTTTATACATCTTGAAAAACGCTTGATCTGCTGCAGTATCCTTCTGCAAGATGAATAAACGCCTTTCTCTTCCTTCATTGCAGAGTATTTAAAAGACAAAGGCTGTTTTGCTGCCTGCACAAAGTGCTGTGCTTGGCTCAAATTCTAGTGAAGTCCTTCAAGACAAAGTCCATCTCACCGAAATAGCTCTGCTGCTTTTGTTGGGAGAGAATCTGACAGTCTTCTCTGTGGAAAGGACTTGGTTTATTCATCTTAGAAATTTGATTGAGAAAATATTTCAGATTGGTCCAAGTAACGGGGAGACATCAGAGCTGCTTTTTTGGAGCAATATTTGAATTCATGTTTCTTGACTGTAGATGTTTGAGCAGAGAAGGAAAATTTCCCTTTCAAAATGCAAAAGCTTAAATCAATGGTCCTGAAGAAGTAAATGACTGAAACCTTAGGTGAAGAAAACCAGTAGACAAAAGTACATCTAGCCATCAGGGGTCAAGATAATTTTTTTCTAGGTAACATGAATTCTAGAATCACAGACTAATCATGATTGGAAAGGACCTCCTAGATCCCTTAGTTCAACCATCCCCACACCAACAAAAAGCCTCAATGCCTGAGAGACTGAAAAACACAAACTAACCCCCTCCATGCTGCCATTCTAGCAGGTCACAAAGCACCGTGCCTACACGCTTCTTAAATCCCTCCAGGTGTGGGGACTCAACCATCTCCCTGGGAAGGCTGTTCCATGGCTGTTTTAAACTGTAGCAGGAGAATATCCTCGCACTCAGCTCATTCAGACCCCAAAAAGAAAAGAATGCTGGGGAGAATAGAGCGGGTAAGAAAAAAATTGCAATATGGAAGCTCCTGGTTTTCATTTTGATTTGGAACATCCAACCTTTTTTAGTTTTGATGCTGACATTTTTCACAGCATGAAAATTCTGCCTTTCAGTCAGCAGTGTCAGCTCTTCAGGAGCCTTTCCAGAATACCCTCAAAATGCAAATGATGTCATAAAAACCATTTTGCTTGAGTATGCAAATCTGACATACATCAAATAATCATAAGCCTGAAACATATTTTCACTGAAATGAGAAAAATCTGTCAGCAATGTAAGCAAAGCTAAAACCTGATGTAGATCTAGTTGGCTCTAACTGTGCAAGACCAAACTCCACACTGGGCTGCCTTCCTTTGGACTGCTGTTTTTATTCAGATGCTACTTACTCACTCTATGTATTGTTATGTTGTCACTCTCTTGCCCTTCTGTTGTCTGTGGATTACTTGTATTGTGGATTGCATCAGACAATTTCTGCCACACTGCTCTTACTTCATTAAATCTTTTTGAAAACCTCTATCTTCTTACCTCACCATTAATTTTCTCGGATATACAGGCATTGTTGGCCCAATTTTTACTACCTTTTTTCCCCCCTATCCTATTAATTAAGATTATTACTCCATTTCTTCTGGAAATAAGTAATATGCAGCACTGCAACAATGGACATCTTGTACTGAAGTGAAATGCAGCCTGTGAAGCCTGTGCTCTTGCATACAGCATGAATGTCTCTAGAAAACATCTGGTGACTGATATTTCGATATCATTGTTAATTAGTATGATATTATTATCTCATTGTTTCCTTGAGCTGTCTCATCTGGTGTTATCTACTTTGCATCTTAGATCCATCTCAAGAATAGCCAGTCTTTGTTCCTAGGATCCATATTTGTCACCAGTTTGTTATTTAAGTTTCAAATCAATGCATAATCAATTGTTTCCTCTCCAAGATAAAAGAGGCACAGAAGTCTTTAAATCATAGACTATTTTGCTTTGAGGCCACTTTTTTTGCTCTTTCTATGCAGCACCAAACTCAGTAGTGGGGCTCTTAGGCTTGTGAAGTACAATCAGTAATTGAAGGAATCACAAATGTGTCTGTAATCTAGGATTTGTGGTTTGAAATTATGGTGTAGAAAGTCATCTATCATTGTCTTTTTGTGAGTGGAGAGATCTATAAATATATGAAGTGTGTGTATGCACAGTCTTCATACTGGAAAAAATCAATACAGAATTTTCTGGAGTTGCTGGAAGTACTTGGAAACATAGTCCAGTTAGGTGAGAATGAAAGAAGATGGAAAGTCTGTGATCATGCCTCTCTGGACATGAGAGGTAGTCCCCCTACAAGCACTGTGCAGCCCACTGGTACTGCCCACAGAGGCGTGGTAAAATTGTTGAAGTGAATGTTACTGCAGGACTGCCAAAGTCAGTGTGGCTCTGTGGTGATAGAGCATGTTCAGGTGACAGCTGAAGGCAGGGGACCAAAAGCTGAGTGAGCCCCAGGGTAGCTCTGAGATCAAGATATGTATGGTGAGGGAGCATTTTCTGGGTGCTGTGGAGAATCCTGTTGAGGCCATCCTGAGTTGGGATGAGGTTGTTTAATTTGAAGATGAGACTGAGTGAAGACTTCATTGTGCTCAACATCTACCTGAAAGGACCTTGTAGAGAGGTTGGTGCTGGTCTTGTCTCACAGGTGATTAGCAGTAGAAGAGTGGAGAACTTCAAACTGCAGCTGGGAATGTTTAGACTAGAATTAGGAAAAGGTTTTTCATGGAAAGAGTAGTTAGACATTGAAGCAGGCTGCCCAGGGAGGTGATTGAGTCACCAGCCCTAGACGTTTGAAGGTCATTTAGATGTGGTGTTGGGAGATGTGGTTTAGAGGTGAATTTTTTAGAGTAGCATTGATGGTTGGACTCAATGATCCCAGGAGGATTTTCCTACCTCAATGTTTCTGTGATTCTA
>VZRI01013037.1:105516-123966 GCA_013397515.1 Upupa epops
GATTTTCTTATCTGAATGTTTCTGTGATTCTGTGTCTCCTCCATGTCTGACAGAAGCTTCATGAAGAGTTGGGGAGGTGGGAGGAGGCAATAACCCAAACGCTATGTCCTAATGGGAACTTTGTGAAGTCTTGAGAAAAAAACTTTTCTCAGAAATTAAACATTGCTGTGGTGCAACAATAGCATTCAGTCTGTGGTGATGGGATAAAGGCAGGGAGGGGAAAGCTTGTGTTTTGAGTAACAGATCGCAATCAGACCTTCAATATGATTTATCACAGCCTTTGTGTTTTCATTTATTTGCCATACATCCTTCTGTATGATCGTCTGAAAAGCAATTAATAGCATTTCTGTTCATTGTGTCTGCTACCTTTCCCTATCACCACAGTTCCCTGTGAATAATTCATCCAGTCTAATGCACTTCCTTTTAATTTTCTAACACCAGGACATTTAATTTATGTACGAAATAGAGAGGAGATTCTTTTTATCAGATCGATGAATTAGCTCTGAATGGGAAAATCATCTTATTGGTTGGTTAGCAGATTCTCACTGACATTCCCCCGTTACAAAGAAATAACAAAAAGCTGTTGATGTTGGAGATTGTAGAGTTTGGGAGATGTATCTTTTTCATCTGGACTACTCTATAATAATTTCTAATGAATAATTCAAAAGTCGTGGGAAACCAAAGCTGCTAGAACCTCACTTTCTCATTATTAATTGTAGAATTCCTCTCCTATCACTAATACTGCACTGGAAGTTTGTACTGAAGAAATCTAATGAGTGTGACTTCAAGCATTTTTCATTCTTCATCCTCCACTGAAGGTGCAATGAAATTGCCTTGGGTTATGTGCATGGAACCTCCCATGAGACATACAATTTCTTCTTTTCAGGAAGACTTTATTTTAGTTCAATATATAAGTAGCAGCACCAGGGATTTTTTCTCCTTCCTCTGTAAATATAAACTTAACTTTCTTCACATGATCACACAATGATTAACTTCAGCAGTACAAGAGCGTTAATCCCAGCACAGGAACAGCACGCTTTGATGTTGCTCATGGCCAAACCTTACCTCCCATTCATTAAATATCACAGAAAAAGCATCTACTTTAGGGAACGTTTGAAATGTTTTCCTCTGAGTTATTACAACAGGTATGATAAGACTTGAATGAGCTTTAAATTTAATTTATTTTACTTTATGTAAATAACGTCAAGCCTTTTGTTTTGGAAGATCAAAGTCACTTGAACATCCTCACCTTGACACAATCTTGCAAACAAACATTTCCATGGGAATGCTTTTTTGGTTTATTTTATGGGGGTTTTGTTTGTTTATTTTCTGTTTGCTTTTTTTTTTAATTCCAAGTGTTCTGTGACAGAGAAATTACAGAAAAGTCTCCCAGTCTCCACATATTTGAATGAAAGCACAGAATCACAGAGGCTAGAAAAGATCTCTGAGATCATGAAGTCCAGCCCATGATCTAACATCACCACATAATCCACACCAGGGCACTAAGGGCCACATCCCATCTATCTTTAAACACCTCCAGGGACGGGGACTCCACCACTGCCCTTGGTAGTCCTTTCCAATATCTAAGCACCCTTTCCACGAGGAAGTTCTTCCTAACATCCAAGAAAGCAGATCCTTACAAGCTATAAGTTGCTTTAATTTACTGCAATTTGACACCAGTTTAGGACCTGTTACAAAATCTGTTTATCTCCCAGCTTTTCCATTACCACTAAGGGAATAGCTGAAATTATAACAATGAGGTTTGGCACTGAAGGAAGACAGAAATGAGATTAGATGAAAGTCAAAGCTTCTCTCTGTATATAAGTGACAGCAGAATAAAAAACGTGGCCTAAAAGTGACAGCAGAATAAAAAACGTGGCCTAACTCCTGGTTATTAAGACTCTGTCAGTTAGACATCTTAGGCTTTGATGGTTGAGGCACTGGCTGAATCTTTTGTTCATGCAGCGGTTTATGCCCAAAGCTTTCCAGTTTGTACTTGGCTCACCCTAGAACATAATGTTCTGAAAAGAAAATGTGTGCAGCCAAAGCTCAATCCGCAAGTTGTCTCAGAGAACATAATGGAGATAGGGTGTAACAAAACAAGGCTACACAAAATTGTGAATGCCCCACAGCAGGGAGCTGCCACCATACTCCAGTGTCAACTATTGTGAGAACAACAGTAAGGCTAGGGTGGGAGATATTATTAGATGTAGGTCATAACTGAAGTGGTACTGAAATAAGACCTCTCTGCCTGTTGTGTACTCTATGAAACATCGTTCATACTAAGCACAGAATACAAACCTGTACAGATGAGCATTAGAAGCAGTTCTTAGCATCGTACTGTTATATTTTGAGTAGAAAGCTCTAATGTTATGGATTTTTTTAAAGTAGCTATGAATAAACTTGCTGATATTCTTTAAACTACATATAATATATAAAAATAGTATATGTTCTAACAAGCAATAGGACAAGAGCAAATGGCCTGAAGCTGCATGAGGGGAAGTGTAGATTGGACAGCATCCTCACAGCCAAACTGAGGAAGTGTGGTCTGGACAATGAGGTAGAGATGGATTGTGAACTGGCTCCAGGATAAAAACCAGAGTAGTGGTCAGTGGGACAGAGTCTAGTTGGAGGACTAGATCTAGTGGAGTCCTCCAGGGGTCAGTACTGGGACCAGTGTTCAATACATTCAGCAATGACCTGGATGAGAAATTAGAGAGCATTGTTGGCAAGTTTGTGGATGACACCAAGCTGGGAGGAGTGGCTGACAGCCCAGAAAGCTGGGCTGCCATTCAGCAGGACCTGGACAGGATGGAAATTCGGGCAGGGAGGAACTGAATAACATTCAACAAGGGCAGCATAGATTCTAGTATCTGGGCAACAACAACCCCAGGGGCCAGGATTGGTTGGGGATTGAGCTGCTGGAGAGCAGCATAGAAGAAAGGGACCTGAGGGTCCTGGTAGCCATCAGGATGACCATGAACCAGCAATGGGTTCTGGTGGCCAAGAAACTTCTTCACAATGAGAGTGACAGAGCACTGAAGCAGGCTGCTCAAGGAGGTTGTGGAGTCTTCTTCTTTGGAGATGTTTACAACCTGCCTGGACACGTTTCTGTGAGACTTGACCTACGTGATTCTGCGCTGGCGGGGAGATTGGAATAGATGATCTTTCAAGGTCCTCTCCAATCCCTCAGTCCCTAACGGTCTTTCTAAGATTGTGTGATGAGGAAAAACTTCTCCATGGAAAGGGTCCTCAAGCTGGAACAGGCTGCCCAGGGAGGGGTTTGAATCCCCATACGTGGACATGTTTTACAGTGGTGGAAATCTGGAGCTCAGTGATAGGGTTTAGTGGTGGCCTTGGGACAGATGGGTTAATGGTTGGACTTGGTGATCTTGAAGGTCTTTTCCAGCCTGCATGATTCAATGATTCTATGATATGTTACTGCATTATTGGTATAAGATGAAGTCAACTGCATTAAATTGTTCATAAATGGTAAAAGCAGGGTCAAGAATCCTGTCTCCAGGTCTGGTGTTCTAATAGATCTGTGAGAGTGTGTGAGATAACTGAGCAATTTACAAAAAATAAAGACAGCAGGCTCAACTCATTTTCAGTGTGTACTGTCATTATCTGTGCCAGGAAATGACACCTTACATGAACTAGAAGTATTGCCTGTATTACGCACAGAGGGAGGAATGTGGGACAGGATTGTTTAGGTGTTAGTTGTAAGATAACCTGACTACAGTCTTTACTGAAACAAACAGCCATTTCTTCTATAAACTAATGAGCTATTTTTAAGTGTTCAGAGATTGTTGTTGTTACAAGGACAACTCAAACTTTCACACATCTCTTAGGCAGAATTTGTACTGTAAACTCACAGGGAGGTGAATCACTGGTCTGCCACAGAGTATTGTGCAAGAAATGCATTTAAAAGGCTGAAACTAAGAATCTGGTTGAGCATCTAATTCACTGTCTCTACACACTTTGAAGTTTAGGGGCTTCAGTGGGTACTCTGAATTTTACCTACCAGCCACTTTGGATGCTCACATCCTTTGCAGCTACCTGCTAGGACACTCAAAGGCATTCAGAATCCTTCATCTGTTTGTGTTGTACACTGTGAGTCCTGCCTGTTGGAGGTTTAATGTGACATGACAGGAGGTGATACCCTCAAGGTCAACTGCTTTGCATGTACAGAAAGATTTTCCAAAGGAACTATAGACACCTTGAAACTCGAGTCCAGTTTATGAATTTAGCTGCAAAATCTCACCTAGATATGCGTAATAGGGATTAATAGAATTTTCTGGATAGGAGAAAGGTATATTAATAGGCTTCCCTCCATCTGTCCCACCCTCTGTTTAGAAAATAACACAGTATTCATGGAGGTAGAAGGACAGGAGCCGGAACTGGCTGTGTTGTAACTCAGTGATGGGGACGTAGATGTGGAGTGTTGGTTCCAGTATGTTTTCAATCTGTACAATTGAATGAAAGTAGAAAAAAGTTTTGGGAAAAGAAACTTCAAGGCTTTTTATTGTAATTCTCATAAGCCCTCTATTTGATACTAGCCTTAAGTAATGTTTAATATTTTAAGGGACAATTTGAGAAAATATATTAGAGCACTGTACTGTTAGCACTGCTAACACCAGATGACACTCAAATGTAATAGGAGCTAAAGCAGCATTCTAAAATATTCTGAGGTCTGAGGTCTATTGAAAACCGGTTGGTAGAGTCACAGTGCACTACTACACTGCTTATTAAAAGGTTAGATATGTCTAGAAAAATAAAGATTCAGCACTGTGACAAAATCTGTTACTGGCATCACAGCCGCGTAAGATCACTCCTACTGCAGCTCTGAGTGACAACAATTATCAGAGACAGATTTAGACCGCAGGGGGAAAAAATGTCGGATTGACATTAGCAATAACACACAAAGGTTAGGTCCTCTAAGAAGTTGCTCGCTTCCCAAAATTTACTTAATAGTCGAGTCTCCCACTAGATTATCAAAGAAGTGATTATGAGCAGCTAAGAGAAAAGGTATACGGGCTATTGAAACCAAACAGCACTCATTAACACCCAGCCCAACACTCCCAAAATAGCAAAGAAAAGCTCTGATGCAGGGAGGAATACGGAGATAAAAGTGTGATTTTTTTTCCCATTAGTGGCAACAGTCATTTTGGAAAGCTTTTTAAAACAGTGGAATATGATCATTAATTCTGCATACATTTGGTAAGGTTATAATTTTTCTTTGCTAGAATTAATGAAAAGAAAGTTACTTAAGCTCATAAGATCTTGGTTGTGATAACTGCCCTCTGCAGACAGTGAAAGTTCTTCTGGAGCAATATTAAATGTCCTTGCAATATTAGGGACACAGAGACAAGCAGAAGCATCAGTGACAGACTTCTTTGTATGATAAATAAAGAGGTGTGTGTAGATTCTCGAGGAATGCAGCCAACTTTCAGATGATCATAGGCAGCTGTTCTGTTTCCAAAGGCTGATAGTAAGACTCATGTAGAAAACCACTGAGCAAGAATTTCCCTACAGTAGACCTCTGTAAAGCTGGTTTTCCTTTGGTAGATATAAGATGGTTCATGTGAAACTTTAACAATAAATCCCTAGAAATGTTATGTAATGTGCAGGAGACTTCCAAACTAGCCTACAGAGGATTATGGGACAGTGAAATTAGCAGAGCTTTGAGTACTATGCTACTGTTCTTCCTGTTGCTACCTTACTATGTTGGTGATTCATCTACCATTAAATAAAAGAGTAAACCTCATTACTTTATTCTGAATGGACCAGTTTCAAGAATTCTTTAAAAAGAAGGATCTCTTAGAACATCAGCATTTCCAAAGGAAGAGTATGTCCATCAGATCCAAGAGGACACAGGTATCACAAGGAGTTAGCAGTAACCCGTCCATGCTTTTTCAAGTGTGATTCTGTTAAACATTTCTGCCAGTGGGCATTGCTGTGTGGGTCAGGTTAACAGATCTTTGCCATCTACAGCTGAGGTGCTGAGCCAATGCTCAGATATGAAAGTTAAAAGCTTTGTCAGGTTAAGGGATTCTGTATTGCACTGAAGGAAAAGAAATTGAATTATGGAGCAACTAAGAAATCTACCATTTTGTCTCACTGAGTATTCAAATACTGGATATAAAGTTTTATTTATACCTACTCCGTAGTGTTTCAGCACTTAAATATAAATCCCTCTAAGAGAATTAGGGAATTCTCATAGACATGATGCTCAGATATGTTTTTGAAAAATGACAATGCAGTAGCCATTTGTGTAAAATGTTATGCTGTTGAAACCATCTGCTTAGAAGTAGATCAGAAGTGAAATATATCTGCATGACTTTAAATCTACAGAATGGGCCTCCACGAATGCAGGAGACATCAATCAGTACCTCTCATTGCTACCTAAAGTGTCTTTAACAGACAAAGACTTCTTGGGTAATTTTTTTGGCACCGAGCCTGTCTTCAACACAACACATAATCTGTAAACATGCAAATTACTTGGCTTCCAACAGGTCTCCTATAGAGGTGCATTCTAATTAAATTTAAAGTCAAACTGGGTTTTTTTAATTAGGATGAATTATAAGAATGTTACTGTTTATGGGAGTGTTCCTTATGGTTTACACTGTACAAATGCATTGTAATTTCTGAAATTACTTCAAACACTGGTAGCACATGTTATTTATGCCTCCGCACTGCATTAAAACCATAAATGGTTGATGCTGTCACCAGAATGGGAAAGCTATAAACATTAGTTAAATTAGAATATAGTACAGTGTGTGTGCGTGTGACAGAGAGAGAGATATCAGGCAGAAGAGAGTAGCTGTATGTTAAAATGATTTTCTTACATAAATATGGAACATCAGCCATAATACTAATTTCTGATAATTAAAATGAATGCAAAGATGACCCAGTCTACCAATCAATGTAACTTCTCATGCTTATGGACTAGGGAATAAATCCTAATCTCTATTACACTAGTCAAATTCTATCAAAACCAGTGAGTCATTTGGTATTTGGAGCTGGGTAATGAAAGGCAGACATTTGATGTGGTTGTGTTACACTTTATATCAGTATATATATACCTAGCTATTACAGCTGACAGTGTTCCTCTCTCTCAGTTTGTACTGCACAAAACCGCACCCATTTCAAGATGTCATATTGATATCGAATGTTGGTCACTAATTGGAACATGGGAGGTTCCATCTAAACATAAGGAAAAATCTTTTCATGGTGAGGGTAACAGCCTCCTCAGGGAGGTTGTGAAGAGTCCTCTGCAGATACTCCAGACTCACATGCATATTTTCTTGTGTGATCTCTAGGTGATTCTCTCTAGCAGGGGAGAAGGAGTAGAAGATCTTCAGAGGTCACTAACAACCCTGCCTTTCCCTGATTCTGTGATATTAAAGAATCACAGAGTAGTACTGGTTGAAAAGGACCCCTGGATCACAGAGTCCAACCATCCCCACACCAACAAAAAACCTAAATACCTGAGAGACTTACAAACACAAACTAAACCCCTCCATGCTGCCACTCTATAGGGTGTGAAGCATCATGGCTACATGGTTCTTCAACAACTCCAGGGATGGGGACTCCACCAGCTCTTTGGAAATGCCGTTTCAGTGCCTCCCCACTCTTTCTGGAAAGAATTTCTTCCTAAGAGCCAATCTAAACCTCCCCTGCCTCAACTTCAAAGTATTTCTCCTGCTTATTTCTATTATTATTGTTATTATTCAGAGCACAGTATTTATTAACTTTATTTTGGCATCAAGCAAAGGAGAAATAAAGGTAAGGAAGTGAACTTTGCAGAAACCAAAGCAGACCAAACGAAACACCCTTGCCTGTACTTTAGAAAATCCATCAGTAGGAAGCCTGCCAGCAGTTTCCATGCCATTTAGACTTATAGCAGAGCTGGAGGGAAACTGGTTCTGTAGCTGCCCTCTTCCCTGTCAAGGGAAATAATGTGAATTACAGGTCAAAAGTCACAGCTGCAATGCCAGGAGCATATTCCTAGAGGGGTGTGTGGTACTTTGGTCATGAAAACTGCAGAGAAATTTTAAACTCTGGTCCATAGTGGAACCATGAAGATAGTCCAACCTTGATACTGTCTAGGTAGAACTGGTCAGTTAAGCTCAACTAATTGCATTTTATATTAAGGGTGTGAGATCGTGAGATGCTGAATTACATTTTAATCCAGTTGTTTGCATCTCTTCAGTTCTCACCTGTTTCAGTTTGAGAAAGCACACACACTGAATGCTCATCACTGCACAATACCATACTGTTCTTCAATAACTTTACCAGTTATTTTTTTCATTTCCTTATTTGTGTCCTTTGGTTCCTGCTATATTTTAATGTTGCTTCAGTACTTCCCTCAGCCTCTGTTTGAGGAAAATTCAGGTTCCTAATCACCATCATCATTTTTCCTGGGCTGTTCCACATGTTCTACCTAAAGCTCTTTGACATAAATAGAATTATAGAATATTAGAATAATTAGGGATTGGAAGGGACCTCAAGTGATCACTAGTCCAATCCCCCTGCAACAGCAGGATCACCTAGATCAACAGCTTCTCCTTCCTGCTGCAGCAGATGTCCTCCAATAGGAGTGTGCTTTTCATGATGGAGCTCAGTCTTCTCAGCTATTGGTCTCAAACAAAGAACTAATTCTTCCAGAAAGTGTTCTCATATACCTCAGCATTTTCTGCCCCTTGAAAAGTGTTTTTGTCTCTGATCTTGCCCTATCTCTAAGACCAACGCATATATGTACAACTAAGAGCCCAGAAAACATGCTGCGCAACACACATGATGGTATGCTGGCATGCACTTTCCCCCTGGGGCTGGAGATAAGAGATGAACCAACATATGACAGATGTGGAAGATTCTTAGAGCAGTGATAAACATTATCTAAATCTGTATAGAAGAGAGGGAATAATCCTGAACTTTAACTAATCTCTTTTTTCATCTGCTCACTAATTACAAACTTTTAACTCTTTATTGTTTAAACCCCGTTATTATTCAAAGCCAAGCTGAACACCTGAAAAAAAAGTACAAGGATTAAGAACTGCTTTTGTTTTCATTGAGCTTTCTGCTATGCTAGTCTCTCTCTTTACGATTATGACATTTACATATTTATAGTAGTTTCAGTTTAGCTTGTAAGAATTTAACAAATGATTAAAAATACATTTTGAAATCCAACAGGTTAAAATGGGAAGCAAATGGGAAGAAAGTCTTCAGTAGCTGGAATTAAATGGATAGGTGAATGAAGAGAATATCAGAGACAACAAAAGGGAGGTCTACTTTTTATACAGAAATTGATAGGAAATAGTTCTGCCTGAGTTATCTCTGGAATACAAAATGAACATGACACAGAGGTAACAAGCTAATTGCACATCCATGATGCAAGTCCTGAGATTTTGAGGTGTAATATGAAAACTGTTGTGTTTGCAACTACTTACTATCAGTCTGCTTTATATTATCTTGGGCTAGGTGACCTGGATTTTGAAGGACAGATTTCCCATAACTCTGTGAGTATTTCTATTTTTCCATGTGCACTATGATGCTGGTATTAGGCACCACTGACTTTTTGTTCAAGAGTTCTTAAAGGCCATACGTGTGACCCAAGTGTAATTTATTTTTGTTGATGCATCTTCTCAAAACTCAAAAATACTTCTGCTGAAATGTCATCACTAGGTGACCTGAGTCCTCATAGGCTGATCTGAGTCCACTGTCTATTATAATAGAGAGCCTTGTCAGAATAGAGCAAAATAACTCTGACCTCTCTCATGTTCCCTTTGGTTTTGTGCCTGGGCAATCCTTCTGAGCAGCTTTAAGGTCACCTCTACTCCCTGTTCCTTGTGACTTGTCTTTATTTGTCACATCTCTCTACGGCACAGAAGGATCCATATTTAATTATCAGTGACACTTTGCAAGTGAGTGGACACTTCACAGTGGCTGCCAGGTGGACAGTTATTGCTAATGACAGTTTCCATTGCAAAATGGTTTTAGTAACACAAAATACTTAGGTTCCATACAAAAGTAAATTAATTGAAGCACAAAGTACTGACTTGCTGTAGGTTTTAAAACACTGTCTGAATCTTTATCCCCTTGTATATAGTATGTAGGAAACTTAAGGAAGGGATTTTTTAGAGATGTTTCTATTGCCATGAACAGAATGAAGAAATGCTTCTTTCAAAATCCAGCCTATAGTCATTTATGCCTTTCATAGAATGGACTGCTTTGGAAAGAACCTCCAAAGGTCATCTAAGCCAATCCCCCTGCAGTAAGCAGGGACGTCCTCAACTAGATCAGGCTGCCCAGAGCCTTGTCCAACCTCACCTTGAATATCTCCAGGGATGGGGCCTCAACTATCTCCCTGGGCAACCTGTTCCACTGTTTAAGCATCCTAATTTTAAAGAGCTTCTTCCTAACATCCTATTTCAATCTGCTCTTCTCAAATATGAAAACATTGCCCCTCATTCTATCACTACAGGTCTCCATAAACCCTGTCCAGCCTTCTTTTAGCCCCCTTCAGGTACTGGAAGGTTGAACTTTGGTAAAAGTCATAAAGTCTTACTTCAGAATTTTGCCCATTTTAAATATATTTCTTTTTCTCTTTATTTTTAACGCAGTTCTAAAACCCTTCTATTTATGGGAGGAAAACAAAACTTCCTTTTGTCAGACAATACAACCTCACTTTTTGAAACGCCAAGTTAATGTTCACAGTGGAAAAAAGCCCATTCATTAGGAACTGTAAAAGGATTTTACTGAAATGTGAGCTTCCATCATTCTGTCATGGAAATTGTTGCAGGTTCATAGATGGACTACAACAACCTGAAGTGCATTGTTCCGTGAAAGGGTAAGGTAGGTGACAATGACAGGAAGTCACTACACGTAGTTTTCATAGGAGAGAGCTGATAACTCTAAAGCAACATTTGCATTAAAAAAACCCCAAGGCAACAACTCTTCCCTCTCTGAACTTTCTTTAATCCTCTGCTAAAGGAAGTATTTTCTAGTATTGCACAAAACAAGAGATATTTGTAGATCAGCTTCTGACTAAACAAACAAATCCAAACCTCCACCTAAAGGACTGGTGGTTATGGAAGGATTGCCTTGAGTTACATGTTTCACTGAGGCTGAGCTCTCTCTGTAAATACTTGGCAAATGAACATAATGTTGGCTTGCATGTCTGATGCTTTAGAGCCTGCGTTCAGTAAATGTCATACAACATAGTCAGAAATTTCACGTTAATAGAGAATGGTTATTTAGACTCAATAATTCATAACCCTACAACTAGAAGCAGAGAGGTATCCTAACTTAATTATATTGTCAGTTGTTAGCAGCGTTATTGAGGTCAGGCAAAGCAATATTCATTTTAAATATTAACAATAGACCTTTTTCAGATTTTGTTTCCATGTAACATCTACAAGTCGTTTTTGGTCTGTGTGCACTGGGTATTAATTTGAAATGTATGGTGGGCTAATACTCCATTAAATTTTGTACCTATACCATGCACTTTCTGAGAGGAAATATGCTTTCTGTGTTGGTGTTGTGCTGTATTATTACTGCTGACTCTAGCATTACTCCAGGGGTGCTGCATAACTTTCTGGATGATCATGGTAGAGATAAAACTGTCTGGCTGGCCATTCCCAGAGAGTTGCAATTCATGAAGTGAAATCTAGCTGGTAGCCGGTCACAAGCTCTGTCCCTCAGGGCTCAGTTGTGGGACCAGTCCTGTTTAATGTCTTTACTGATGACCTGGATGTGGGGATTGAGAGCACCCTCACTCAGTTTGCAGACAACACCAAATTGTGTGGGAGTTTTAGATTGGCTCTTAGGAAGAAATTCTTTCCAGAAAGAGTGGTTGGGCACTGCCAGGGCCTTCCCAGGGAGGTGGTGGAGTCCCCACCCCTGGAGGTGTTGAAGAACCATGTAGCCATGGTGCTTCACGCCCTGCTCGAATGGCAGCATGGAGAGGGTCAGTCAGTGTTTATCAGTCTCTCAGGGATTGAAGTTTTTTTGTTGGTATAAGGATGGTTGGACTTGGTGATCTAGGAGGTCCTTTCCAACCATGATTATTCTGTGCTGGTAACAAGCAGCAGTCTTCTGTCTTATTCCTTACTTTTTGTGTTTTTTTTAATATCAGAAGGTATAGTTAACAGGAATAAAGGTAATTCCTCTTCCTTCCTTGTGAATAAAGAAACCTTTGAGCATGCACTGTATTTTTATTAAAGCATCTACAAAAGGAAAAGCTTTTAAGTACTTAAAAACTTTTAATTTATTAAATCAGTTTTTTAATACTTGCTCAATCATGTCTGTTCACCCAAGCTGCATGTCATCAGCTTACCTATGGGGATCTTATGAGAGACAGTGTCTTCTGTACATACATCCATGTCTTCCATATTTTCCTCAACTCTTATTTAGTAATAAGAGGGAACGATAGTCATTTGTCATCATGCTCATGGAATGCTGAGCATAACAACTCTGAATTCTAGTCATCTAGTTGCCATATGGCCTATTAGTAATGGATGTTATTAATGGTACTTTTAAAAACTTTCAGAATAAGTAGAATGCTAAATTAAGACGTTTTTCACGTCCTAGTCAGAAAGGACAAAAAAGAAAATGGATCCCAAACATTTCATTTCAAAGCCACAGACTACAACGACTTTTTAAAACATATGTATAGCCAAACATAGAAACAACCTAAACAACTCATATGCAGAGAGATAGTTCTCTTAAAGTGAAAGAAGAAAACCTTTTCAGAACCCTATGCTCTTATAAGCATATGGCTTCTGATTAATTTTTCTAAATACATTTATACATATAGATAAGCACATACATGTATAAAAACAACAAATGGTTCATCCAGTCAACATGGATTCAGTTTGCTTAGGCTGGAAATCAAAAGAACACTTGGATTTTTGTCTGTTCGGACACAGGGAATAATTTCTTTTACAGACTTGATATAAAGACCACTAAGGTAGAAATGGGAGATCTTTTCTTCCCCTCTTTGTTACTGCAAATGAGCAACAAAACCCCCCACCATGTCTCAAAATACATTATTGACATTCTCTGCCTCTTTAATATCTGACCTTCTCAGAACTTGACAGGACCCAGAGACCTCTAAACTGTGTGGACTTCATCCCATCAGCTAACCTGGATTTGCTTGCAGTGCTTACTTGAATTCCTCTCTGTATTCATGGGTCAGTGAGTGCCTGCTGTTCATTTACACCACATTATTCATTTATGCTTTCTGCAAGTTGTCAGTGTTGGGGAAAGGGAGTTTGTTTTGGGATGTAATCAATTAAAACAGCATCTTGCTCACAACAATTAATGACAAACTGTTAACTCAATTTTTTTCACAAAATGCAGAACAAATATGGCATTAATTGTGCGGTTTAGATGCACTACAGGAGTGTTCTTCCAACATGTGAAAACTAAGGACTGGATTAACTCCTCAGAGTAACAGACTGCATCCACAGGAGCGCTGGTATCATGATCATTTACTAACTGTGAGAGCAGAAATAAGACTACTACCACTCCGTTGAAGGATCATGTTTATAACCTTAGAAGCGCATTTTGCATACCAGATGAAGCCATGGGGATTCCTGGATATATTTTATGGACTTTTCTGCTAAATCCTTTTTCTTTCTCCATTTCTATGCATACGTGGGATCTGACCTGGTTCTCAGACTCCAGTGGGGCAGCCAGGTACTGGATGGGGTGATTTGTATCATACACTTCAGTCTTTCCATGTTTTTTTGTTTCTAGAGATGGTCTTGCGCCTTACTTGTTCTAATGAAGATCAGACAAATAATTTGGGCCACAAGAATTTGTGGTGTAATTTACTAGGTAAAGTGGACTTGAAACCAGAGAAATGTGGATTTTACAGATACTTAATTTGGTGCTCAGTCTATTTATTTAAGAAGGACACAGAGCTACTGGAGGTTGTTCAGCATAGGGCAATGAAGATGATGAAGGAAATAGAACAGCTGCCTTGTAAGGAAAGGCTGAGGGAGCTGGGTCTCTTCAGCTTGGAGAAGAGGAGGCTGAGGAGTGGTCTCATTAATGTCTCTACATTTGTGAGGGGTGGGTGTCAGGAGGACGGAGCCAGGCTCTTCTCATGGTCATCTAGTGATAGAACAAGAGGCAATGGGTGCAAGCTGGAACATAGTAGGTTCCATCTAAATACCAGAAGAAACTTCTTCCCAGTGAAGGTAATGGAGCATTGGAACAGGCTGCCCCAGTGGGTTGTGGAGTCTCCTTCTCTGGAGACATTCAAGGTCCGCCTGGATCTGTTCCTATGCAACTTGGTCTAGGTGGTCTTGCTGTGGCAGATGGATTGGACTAGATGATCTTTTGAGGTCCCTTCTGATCCCTAATGATTCTATGTTTGGGTTTTTTTTTTAAATGTATGGGACATGCAGTCCCATGTATTGTGCAGTCTTGCTGTCCACACATTAGAGTCTATCCCTGTTAGCTCTGAGCACAGTGGCTAACAATGTGTGATAGAAATATAGGTGTCTTATAGATAATAACACTGCTAAAAAAAATCAAGCACAATTGTCTGCTGTCTGTAAGAGAAGAGGCACAAATGAGAATCTCCACTGAAGGAAAGGAAGGCAGAACTCAGCCGTGACTTGCTCTGAAAAATCTACTTAACCAGTGTTAACTAGTAAATAGCATTGTGTCTGTTTCTGGGTTAGGACATAGTGGGGTTATAATACAAAAAAGGAAGAAATGGGATGTTCAGAGAAAAGGACCCAACCTGTAAGAAATCAAGTATTTCTGGCTTTTCAGAACAATTACATTTTTCCCCTTTCCCTCTCCCTTTCCATTTTCCCTTTCCCTTTCTTTTCCTTATCAGTGTTCTAAATTGTATCTTGATACTTAGATTATTCTCTAAATTGTGGGAATGGCCTGTAAGGAACACATTTGAAAGACATCATTGACAAACTTCCTGAGGTATAGAGAGCAATCAGTTTAATATTGACAAGAATATTGCTAATTGATTCAAATTTTCATAGAATATTATTAAATCTTCACTAATCCCATCCCTTTTCTAGCCTTGCTCTTCTCCATCACTCTGGAGTCACATGCCGAAAACACAACTACAGCAGTAGAGAAAAAAAACAAGTCATTTTAGACTGCTGTGCTCCCCTTCGTGAATCTGTCCTGGAAGTGTCAGTCTCTTTGGTTTATGGTGTGCTGAGATAAAGTCAAAGAATGCTGAGAGCACAATAGGCCATGACAGCACTGCATGGGTTTCTGACTCATCTGAAAGTTGATGTCATTATTCAGTGTTGGCCCCATTATATATAGTATGTAAATTTATCACCAAAATGAATCAGTCTAAGTAGGTTGATTGTAAGGAATGTGTGGGGTTTCTGTGTTTTGTTGGGGGTTTTATGTGCTTCAATGTGTTTTTTTTTTTCCTCCTGAAATATTATGATGATTAAGCTCAACAAATTCAAGATTTTCCTAAAACTTATTTTGTTAAGCATGGGTAAATGCATTTACCCATCAGGCCCTACTAGTATTAGCCTTTGTCTTGAGATCAGGCATTTAAGGCTCCAAGACAGATGTACGGACACTATAAAGTAGCATTAGGTAGCCTAAAACAGGAGTGAGTGCTGAAAACATCTTTTTGCAGTAGCTCGTTGCTGGAATGTTGGGGTTGTATCAGAACTTCAGTGGTGGCTGTAGAACAGTTCATAGATTCATAGATGCTTCAGGTTGGAAGGAACATTAAAGATCATCTAGTTCCAAACCTCCTGCCGTGACCAGGGACCCCCCACCCACTAGACCAGGTTGCTCAACGGTCCAGTAACCTCCATCACTGCTGAACAGAGCCTACCCCTAACAGGCTACTGTTTCAATATATTATTTTGCTTGTGCTTATTCCAAATCCATAGTTGTGTGCAAATGTATTCTAGTAAATTATTTAACAAAGAACATTTATGGAAGGTGCATGCCGAGTGTTTACAAAAAATAGGTTTCCAGTTCCATTGAAGTCTTTATGTCAGGTATGCGCGTGAGCACAAGCACAGTCATGTGTTTGGACTAAGGTGAATCACAGTTTTGATCCAATAGTTCAAGTAAACTCTTATAAGNAGGCAGGGGAAGGTCTATTCCAAAGTGTTAGTGTGGATAGGGCAAGGAGTGCTGGGTTCAAACTGGGAAAGGAGAGATTTAGGCTGGAGATTAGAAAAATGTTATTCAGCGTGAAGGTGGTTGATAGCTGCAATGGGCTGTCCAGGGAGGTGGTGGGGGCCCCATCCCTAGAGTCATTTAAAGTCAGACTTGTTGAGGCTCTGAGCAACCTGACTTAGTTAGGTAGAGATATCCCTGCTTGCGTAGGGAGGTAGGACTAGATGACCTCTGGGGGTCCCTTCCAGCCTGAAACAATGATCCTATGATTCTATCTCAGGACAGTCCACTGCAATCTAAGCTATTCTACAAGACATGGTAACCAGCTGCAGCCCTGAATGCTGAAAAATGCTTAAACCACAAAAATATTAGAAAAATAGTTATTAAAAATATATGTGGCCCATTTATTTGCCTTTTTACACAATCACAGTGTCTAATACCTGTGCTTTTCAATGAACAAGTCCCGATTTCAGTAACAAGTACCATCACAAAGCTTCCGACAAAATTATAACACTTTACAATATTTCAAAAACTAGATTCATGTCATTTTGAAATGAGTAGGAAAAAAAGTCACCAAATCCCTATTTGCTTTCTAGGACTTTGATAGATGCAGACTAGTCAAGGGAGTAATTTTTGGTCTGTGTTCTCCACAGCAGTCAGAGCAGCTGTGCTGTCCTGATCAGCATCACAGTGTTGAAATGTTCCAATTTGTGACCTTCTTGGCAGAATGCTGTTAAGAAGCTCTTTGTTGCTTCAGGTTATTTCCAGTTCACTACTTCTTGGGTATGAGCTTTTCATGGCATTTAATAGACTCAGTTCTAAATGCAGAAGTCAGGTTACAGTTCAGCACCACATGGTCACTCTCTTGATGGGATAATTGCTGAAGAAGGATGGTGATCCCTCTAGCACCAGATGATGAAATGGAGCTTCACCCTTCCCTAATGTAGTTGTTCTAGTCACAGCGCTTGCTCTTGGTTTACGTTCTCCCTGACTGGAGGTCTTTTTGTGCTATAAAATCCGCATGACTAAAACTACTGTTCATTGATGCAATCATGAAGAAAAAGTCAAGTACAAACACTACAGAACATTGTTTCCAGCTCAGTGACCCAACATTGGTTAACTGGATAGATCTTGACAAGTCATGGCTTTGATGCTTTTCTACAGAAAATACAGTTCCACACGAAACACTCAAAATTTTGGTTGTGTTTATATCAAGTGTGTAAATGCGATCCTCTGCAAAATTAAAGATGCATGTTTCATCACCGCTAATTACCAGGGTATGTCCCAAGGCTTTGAATATAACAGTCCTGATTGAAAACACTTTCCAAAATACAACTTCTGTACTTACTTGATTTTAGAGACTCTGTATGAGTAGCAAATATCAGGAAATTGTGCTGTTTTGAAAGAGATTTCATGAGAAGCTTAAGAGGCGGTTATAGAGCGGTGGACACTGGTCTCTTCTTACAAGTAGCTGGTGATATAACAAGAGAATATGACCTCAATCTGCTCCAGGGGACATTTACATTGGATATTAGAAAAATGATTTTAATTCAATGGGTTTTCACGCCTTGGAACAGGCTGCTCAGGAAGGAGTTAGAGTTCAAAAGCTGCAGAGGTGTGGTGTTAGGGAACATGGTTTATTGGTAGGTCTAATAATGGACTTAGTAGAATACGGTATGTGGTTGGATTTGGTGATTTAATGGTCTTTTCCAAGCTACATAATTGTGACTCTATGATCTATGGAGCTGTTCATTCAACAGCACTGGCAATTGTGGCACTGCCCTTGTAGACATAGCTGAGAGACTTCACTTACAAAAACTGTGCAAAGTTATGAAGGTGAAACAGCATTGCTGAAGAGAGGGAAGGTGAGAATATTTCTACATGCTTAGATGACATTTCAGTCTGATTCTGTATGCACTTCAGGAGAATTCAATGAAGTCTGATGTAAGCAGCACAGAGAAAGTAATGAAGTAGCCTATGGCTATTTTATTCCTAATTTTGTAATGTTCATGGATTGCAGGATCAATCACAATAAATAATTAGGTTAACAAAATACTTTCTCTGGTAGCTTCAATGCATTTAGTTATTTGCAAGGAGACCACTGTAATTCATAGAATCATGGAATGGTTTAGGCTGGAAGGGACCTTGAAGATCATCTAGTTCCAACCCCTCTGCTGTGGACAGGGTAAGGTTGAGATTCTGCAGGGGTCCAGTTTGCTAGTTTCATGTCAAATGTCTAGAAAAACAAAGCACAATATTCATCAGGATTTGTCAAAAGATCCTGAAAATCTGTGTCCTATTTATCTT
>VZRI01013037.1:124629-154504 GCA_013397515.1 Upupa epops
TTTGTAAGACTGTTCATTCCAGATACATTGTGATTGAACATCTCTTTTATGCATATAATTTCCACATAGGTTTAAAAAGAATTAATAGATTGTTAATAATATATAATAATAATATAATAATTACTTAATAAATAATAAATTATTATATTTTAATTCTTTTTCATGTAATAACTTTGAAACTCGATGATGATAGCTGTTTATCAGAATCCCATACTGTAGAACCTATGCCTGTGCACACTTCCACAGGACAGTTTTCCCATGCACTTGTGCTGCATCCAGTTTAGATTAACGGACTGAAAAAAGAGCTCTCTCTTCTTGTAAACTGAGAGTTAACTTTCAATATTCATCGATTATTAATTCAACTAACTTTCACAACTCCAAACACAGTGATTTACAAAGAACCATGACTCAGATAGTACAGTACCTTAGAACATCTTTCCTAAAGGTCAGATCTAACTCCCTGAATAGCAGAAAAAGATGATAAAGGGACACACTGAAAGGCAAGGATGGATAACGGAGTCGAAGACAGGTGAAGAGTGAATGTCTGTAAGTTTACACAAAGCATCTTCTGATGAATATTCCAAAAGATTGCAGAGGATTATGGATTAGTTTTGTCAGTATTTTGTGGAAAATCCAGTTTAATGTCTTCACAACAGTAATTCTGCTACTATTCCTGACTTGAAAAAAATGAACAAAATATTTCCCCTAAGTGGCTCTAATCCTTAATGTGGGTTATAATGTTTCAGTTGCATCCAGCTGTTAGTTCTAGCTCTGGTTCATCAGCCTTGCCAGTGGTCTGGTTACAAAAGACGTGTTGAAAATACTGCTGTTCTCTACAGTCAAGTTCTGAAGCCCTAAAGTACCTAAAAAGTAAGATGTAAGGCAAAATAGCCAAAGGCAAAGGTAAAAGTAGTTTAGATCAACCCTGTGAAAGGCTGTAAAGGGTTTGCTGAAGCTGGAGATCTGAGAAAACACTGACCCTCATGAGGAGCTCTAGATATTTTGCAGAACTAACCGAGGAAGGTCTTCTCGGGTTAATTTACTCTGAAGGCAGTCATGTGTAGAGAAGTACAGGCAAGCCCTTACTTCTGCTCCAGTCTGAAAGAAGAATTTATCTTTGGGCGGTTTGATATTAAAATTAGCATGGGAAAATAATGTTTTTTAGTTTTGCATGACTGAGCAGATTATTTTTGATTGCTGTTGGACTCAGTTACATGCGTGCTTTTTGTAAAATAATTTTGCTAATCTTTAAGTCTGAAAAGCGCTGCTCATTTGATTGCTTTGCTCATAAAGAGAAGATCTATTTTGCTTATTTCCACTCATCAGACTCCTTTTCATCTCTGCCTCAGCTGCTGCTTTGAGCCTTCCCTGTGCAAATGTTAAGTGAACCCTAGACTTGGCAGTCCAGTTCAAACATAACCTTGTAGAAGTGCACCTCTCTTTGCAGGTGAACAGGAACTTCTTCACAGATCTGAATGGTGCCTCCCCAGTAGATACTTTACATTTACAGCATGAGGAAAGACACACATAGTATGAGCTGCTTAGTAATTTTGATATTGCTTTGTACTGATAAAAGATGTTTTAGGCTGGTTATTGAAGTGTATGTTTTATATATGTGTTAAAATATATAGTCCTTATAAATAGATGAGTGGAGGAGAAGTAACATGCCAACAACTAAGTCACTGATGTGGTTGCNACAGGGTAAGGTTGAGATTCTGCAGGGGTCCAGTTTGCTAGTTTCATGTCAAATGTCTAGAAAAACAAAGCACAATATTCATCAGGATTTGTCAAAAGATCCTGAAAATCTGTGTCCTATTTATCTTGTAATGGTGCAACAATAAAGAAGCTGTGGGAATAGATGAGAAATACTCATAATATACAAACTGGTCGAATTTCGCGTTTCTCAGTGTTATGCATCCATGTAATTATATTCCTTATTTCCCCAAATACTGAAATTACTTTTAAATGGATTATTGTAGCACACATCAAATAATTAATCACATTCACAGTCCCACTGCCCTTTTACACTCATTTCCCCTTGATGTTAATGGGAGCTTTGTTTAGGGAGAGAACACAGGAGCAGACAGTTAATGTGTTATTAAGTAGCCTTTTGAAATGGCACTGTGAAATCTTCTGAGGTGTGGAATGCTAACTAAATATCATTATAACAGTCCTGGGCTGCCTTTGAAATAGGCACAACCTGAGGTTTGTGAGAAATTAATAGCATTTCAGAAAAGTGGGGAAAATATCCAGTTATTAAACCATTCACGCTTTTGTTTGTTCTATTCTTGTTGCTAGGAACAAACTATGCAGTGAGAAATCTACTAAGTACTTGTCCAAAATGATGGACAAGCTTTCAATATTCAGTCAGCTTTTCTTTGAAATATGGTAGAGCATAAACTAGTACTCTCTTATATAACTTGCGCAAGTAAACCGAAGATAGAAGTGATAATTTCAGGTCTTAACTGAACTCTGGAAATTAATGCTCGGGATCGTTAGCTAGCTGGTGTGTTTTGTAGGTGTAATGGAGCTATTTAAGCTGAATCTACAACCCTTCCCCACCCCACCCCACCCCCCGCCATGGATGTGTCATTGATTTCTCACTGCTTTCTCTCAATCACTGCTGCAGTNCACAAAATGGACTTGCTCATCTGTCTGGATGAGCCCCAACATGTGCTTTATTAGCTAAGATGATACTGTTTTTTCCACTTTAGCAAAGTTTAGTAATATAACATTTTCAAGAGCTTAGATGTAGTATTTCATAGATCTTACATGTTCTGGCTTTGTATTCAATTCTTTGGTTTTCTCTCACAGAATTATTGAGCCTGGAGAAGGTCTCTTAAGATCATCCAGTCCAGCCTGTGACCTAACATCACTACANCCATGGATGTGTCATTGATTTCTCACTGCTTTCTCTCAATCACTGCTGCAGTATATAGATTTAGTCCTCCTGTTAAATAGTTCATGCCAGATAGCACCTCATATCTGGAAGACTTGCTGCCAACCCATGACCTGTGTTAGTGATCTTAAAACAGTAATTAGACCTGTCTCTAAGGAAAAGACTCAGTTTGTAAGACTGTTCATTCCAGATACATTGTGATTGAACATCTCTTTTATGCATATAATTTCCACANAGTCCTTAAACACCTTCAGGTGTGTGGACTCCACTAGTGCCATCCAGTGTCTGATCACATCTAGCCTAACCCTTTCTTGGCACAGCTTCAGATCCCGCCCTCTCATACTGGCACTGGTTGCCTGGGAGAAGAGCCAGACCCCCACCTGTCTATAACTTTTCTTCAGGTAGTTACGAGAGCAATACGGTCCCCCCGAGTCTTCTTCAGGCTTAACACCCTTAGCTCCTTCAGCCTGTCCTCATCAGACTTTCCCTCCAGTCCCTTCCCCAGCCTGGTTGCTCTCCTCTGGACTTGCCTTAGCACTTCAATGTCTTTCTTGAAGCAAATGGCCCAGAACTGCCCCCAGTACTTGAGGTGAGGCTTCTCCTCAGATTCAGTGATAAAATGTGTAAACTGCCAGGGGGAAGTGAGCTTTTCATGGTCTGAATTGCCTAATGACTTAGATACAGGTTAACTGAAATATAAACAGTATAATAAACATAATAACAGCATATAAAATATATATTATATAATATAGAAAAATACTAGAATTGTCTAGTTGTGTGATTTCTGTGTATGCTTAGATCATCACTGAGCCCTGCCAGTTCACCACTTACTCTGCTGTTCTTTCAAGACACACTTTTGGACATTTTTGAAGGCAAATGGTATCTTACAGCAATTCTACTGCTTGCATTGAGACAAAAGAGTGTTTTAGCCTAGTGACATGATTTATGTACACGTGTCATGCTGTTGTGTTTACTCATTCTTTAAAGAACCACAGTGTACAAAGTAATGCAGAAGGGAATGAGTATACTTTCCTGAATGATTATACTTTCCTAATTCCATTTCACGGCCTTTAGCTGATGACTTCCACATCCATGTTCAGCTCAGTTTTGGACGTCCGCCCGCACCAGTTTTACATCATTTCTATCTCTTTTCATTTATAACTGCAGGCAGTCTGAACTAGATGTAGAGTTTTTGGTGTTGTTCCTGAACTGCATCTTAAAGGTACATGAGGTCACATCTCTGTGCTTTCCTGACTCCTACCTGTATGGTCATGAAATTCAAATAGTTGGAAAATACTTCTGTGATGATTAATTTGACAAAAAGACAAAAAAACCCTCAGATGGGGTTACTTTGCCTCTGCAAAGGCTGAATGGAAGATCGAGTTTCACACCTCAGGTTTAATTCCCACTATAAATATTAGGAAGTGGATATAAATGGCATTACCTTGTGCCTGAAAGGAACTCACTCTAAAGGAAATACTGCACGTATTTTTACTGCTCTGCCAATATCCACTGACTATCCTTACTTGTGTTTGGGCCTCACTAAATCACTGAGAAGACCAATAGCACTTGGGAGGATGCCTGCTAACCCACTGCTCCTAGTGACATGTGTAGGAATGTGAATTAGACTGAGAGATGCTCTCCTGAGTAACAGTGACATCAAGCAGCAATGTGATATGAACAGGGTGAGGCTGTGGAAACATGCCCCCCCTTTCTAATCTCAGCATATCCCACTCACTTCCACTGATATAAATGTCTTTTAAGATCCTCACTGCCTTAATATTTTCCTTTCTGTCTTTGAATTTACATAGATCTCAGAAGATTTCTTTTTTTCTTATGTGCAGCAAATAGAGGCTGTACCTGCACAAGTGTACACAACTGCTTAGCACCCCCACACTGCCCATGATGAGCAGGATCTCTCTGCAAAGAAACCCCATGGGTTCTATTCATGGCATTAGCTAGTCCTTAGCTTAAACAAAGGTTTGCCCAATCCAAGTGTGTGTACAGATTTAATTTCATCTCTAAAGAAAACAGTGATTTCAAGTGACTAAGAAGAGTAGGGAGCTGGGAACAAGAAAAGTCTGAACTCCAAATTCCCTTTTGGTACCAAGCATCTTCTGTGATATTGAGATGTCCTTGCAGATTTTCCCTCATTTTTCCTTGACCACATGGTAGAGGTATGAAATGCAGCCATATATGGGTGATTTGAAGACTGTATTACTCTCCCTTCCTTGTCTTTCTCTGGCTTACACCCACTGGTAGTGTGGTGATGCAGTCCAGAAAGTGTCTGCTTACCCCATATGCTAAAGGAGATTAGGAATGAATCTCTCTTACCTCCAGGTAACTGACCTTACTTGCAGCAGCTAATTTATGGCTCAAATCTCTCTTAGAAGACTTCAAATGTCTTCCTCTGTTCTGCCTTTTGAAAAAGGTAAGTAAACACATGAAGAGATATTAATAATGACTGTAATAATCTCACAATAATAGTATTGGGCAGAAATAAATACGAAGCACTTACTAAAACAAACTAAATACCTGCTGAGCACTCATTCATAGAATTTTGTGGTGTTTTTTCCCCTCTCTTGGAATGCTTTGTAATGCTAAAATATATAAATTATCAATGCTTTTATTTAGCCAAACTTTTCAGCATCTTCCCCTAAAATCAATGTTGTATAGATTTTTTTTAAAAAAATCTGTGTTTAGTTTTATGAGCCAGGACACCTCACAGTGTGTTTCTTGGCTTCCCTATGTCACTTTGCTTTCCTGTTTGGCTTTCTCACACACACCAGAAGCACTGGTGGGACCTCACGGTGTAATAAGACTGTGGGTTCTTTTATTCAACTGACCTCACACAGGAAAGTCTGCTTAAAAAAATGACATAATGGTGTGGACTGTTGTTGTGTTCTTTCTCATTATTAAAGCAATTACTCCACAAATACTTATACTGATTCATTATGGTCACTCCATGGAGCTAAACACCAACTCTGTAATACTCAGATACAGAATCAAAGAGTAAAGTCTGGCTAATTAAATTGGCCCAGCCACTTCAGGAAGCAAACTGGGCCAAGTTAATTGGCACGGAGTGAGATAAGGAAATTCAGGCGCTATTCTGTGAAATACCGTTTTAATTATATCTAAAAAAACCACTGCCCTTAATTTCAAATTTCGTAATTAGGAACATGAATAAGTAGCAATAATAATCTTTGCAGCGTACAAATATGAAAAGGTCAGATGAAGTTTGTTTTGGCCAAGCCTGGTAACCAGCGAGCAAATTGACTTTAATTATTATTAGCTATATTTGTCTTACACGCAGACCTATGGCCCCAGAGAACAGGTTCATAGGGTGGGTAGGCAGCATAAAGAAGATAAATCTGACAGATAATCTGTGTAAGAAACACCATAGGGGGAGGACTTTTTTCCTGTCACCCAAAGAAAATAACATCTATACCACAAGCAAAGCTCTTTTCAATTCCATCGTGTCTTCAATTGAAGTTCAAAGGAAGATTTTTGGGGGTTGTTGGGGTTTAACTTCAAAATACTCTTTCAGATTTAGGTTTCAAGCAGCTTCAGTTAATTGCTTTTGATGGTGGCAAAGGGTGAAGCAGCTGGAGAAACTTCATACAGTCTCTAGTTCTGTTGTGGTTTTTGCCAGCAGAAGAGCTGGTGGGTTTTCCTTTGCTATTGCTTGGTCTTGAAAGGAGCAGACTGCAGCACTGGTGCTTGTGATGTTTACCATACCAATACAATCACATCATTTATACAGGAAGGATAGAATGAATAGCTTTACATCCTACGTGAATGGATTTCTTTCATTTCTGATCTGTTTGTTCACTAAGAGACCGATTTTTGTATTAACTGGTGTTAAGGTGGTTTCTTGACCTTGTGCCTGTACTGGTAAAACAATCAATTACTGGTGGTGTGGGCAGGAAGAAGGTGACTGAATGCAGTTTAACTGCAAGTACAAGCAAGATCAAAAGAAGTTCAGTAAAATTCAGAAGCAGTGAGCTTTTAAACTTATAATTATTTTCCATCTTTTAAAGCGAATTCTAAGAAGCTGTGCATTGAAAGGGTGTCAAGGATATGGAAGTGAACATGATAAAAGAGCGTTACAACTAATGCAAGTGAGAAAATTGTCCATATGTTTTGCCAGTCCCAGAAGCTTAAAAAAAAGAGACCATATTCTACAACAGCTCCAATTAAAGGACACCTCATCAGGGAATAGGGCTGAAGGATTTTGCATAGACACTAGAATGAATATATGAAGACACTGGAATGGACTGCCTGGGGAGGTGGTGGAGTCCCTGCAGGTGCTTAAGGACAGACTGGACATGGCCCTGATCTGGCCAGTGTGGTGATGTTAAGTCATGGGCTGGACTTGATGATCTTTTCCAGCCTCAATAATTCTGTGATTCTGTGGATTCTGTATCCTCATTTTTGATGCACAAAACCATATTCGGTTTGCTATGAAGCTAACGGGTTCTAAATAGATACAAGTATGGACTATCGTGACAAATTCATGATCAGATAAGGCACCTGGCCACTCTCACAAGCTAGCCTACATATAACACGTGAACACAAGCAATAAATAATTCAGCTGAAAAGCACTGAGGAAATGATATTCATTAAAATATAAAAAATCCTGTGCAATACCGTACATCTTAAACAAATGAGCAACTTGGTTTTGCACTGCATTAGGCAAGGCAAAGGAATGAACCTGTCTTCAGATACCTGAAGTTTGTCAGGCAAACACATCTTTTCATGTTGTACATTGGAAAAAGTACTGAACAGGAGACCGAGGAATGCTGGCTCACCTCCTAGCAGCACTAGGGTTGCATTCAGCATTCTGCTAAAGATGGTGTCTGAATGCAGCTGGAAATGTATGGCCACAGCTGTGGTTTACTCATCTTCATGACTGGGTGCTGGAGAATGGAGGTAATGACAGCAGCCAGGCCCTTCTCCTTGAGTCCTTAGCACAATGTCAGGCTTTGTGGGGAAAATTTTCAGGAGACACTTTCCACTAATGGCATCATCACAATTGAGCTCTTCTCTGTTTGACTACTCACTCCAGTGCTCCTTCACAAAGGCAGCTGTGAGTGTGAGAGCTGACCATGGCTAGAGATCACTCCTTTGCTAAGTTTTTGGATTATAATCAGCACACAATGAGACAAACAGAGAAGTATTTAGCAATTATATAATACAAGCATATTTATAGATACATATATATGTATGCATTCATATGTGTGAGGGCTGTGTGTACATTTAAAGGGTGCTTAGCTGTAAGAATGTAAGTATTAATATATTTACATGCATTTATACACACACACAGCTATCTCTAAACATCCTTTAGTTTTTTGCACCCAAAACATTAAAAAATGAATAGAGTGGGTATTTTCAGACTTTTTATAAACCGCGTGACTTTGCCTTTTAGAAGCAAATTTCAGTTTGGAACACAGTTCAAATTGTGGTTATAAAATCCAGAGAAATAGGAGTTTATGATGTAAGGCTAATACAACCTTTACTACGATGTGGTGGAAGTGATGTTGTTATAGCAGTACTACATACAGACTGATAAAAGAGGAATTATTTTTAGGTTATCTCAAAAGCCAATTTGAGTATGTAAATGGCTGCTATAAGATAAATCAACTAATTTTATTTTAGAGAAACAATGTTGTGGTGTTCATAGAATCATAGAATCATTAGGGATTGGAAGGACCTCAAAAGGTCATCTAGTCCAGTCCTTCTGCCACAGTGGGATCACCTAGACCAAGCCACACAGGAACACATTCAGGTGGGTCTTGAACATCTCCAGAGAAGGAGACTCCACAACCCCCCAGGGCATGCTTTGTTACCCTCACAGGGAAGAAGTTCCTTCTGGTATTTATATGGAACCTCCTCTGTTCCAGCTGGCACCCATTGCCCCTTGTCCTATCACCAGATGACCTTGAGAAGAGCCTGGTGTTTCAGTGAAGTCATGAAATCTGCCAGCACCATAGCAGGTTCCAAGCCCTGGCTGCTCTTTCAGAGAAGGACTTCTCATGTCTGGCCTGCCCCTCCCCTGTGGCAGCTTGAAGCTGGTCCCTCTTGTTCTGTCGCTGGTGACCTGTGAGAGGAGACCAGAACCCCCCTTTCTACAGTGTCCCTTCATATAGTTGCAGAGGGTAGTCAGGTGATGGGATGTGACCATAGCAGGTCCAAATGAAAAAGATGTAATGTGACAATGCCTTGTGATTTTAAACACTTCCATCCCTGGAGGTGTTTAAAAGGTGAGTAGATAGAACACAAGGCCATGGTCTACGGTTTGGGGAGATGTTGGGGTGAGAGCTGGACTTTGTGATCCTGGAGGTTCTTTCCGGTCGTGAGAATCCTATAATTCTATGTGGCTTGGTAAGAATGTCTCTTTGATTTACTCTGGAAAGTTGTGGCTAACACAGATAGTATGAAATTGTGTGAGGGGAGCTGTAATCACTTAAAATGCTACTGTAATCTATTGCTATGTTTACCTATATGCTAAATTTATGAATATACTTACTAAATGTTTGTTTTAATTAAGACAGGATTCTGAATCAAAATTACACTTTCAAGGAGCAATGACCTGAGTGTTGATTTGATGCCAATTGCAATAGAAGCCCTTATTTTTTAATAACCTCAGCAAGACACCCTGCAATTTATCCTCTTCCAAAGTAAAGGAGCCTAAACAAGTAACTGCCAGAGGTAGTATGGATGTACTGCAGACACATCCCACCTGACTAGGAGGACAGAGATGACATTTCCATTTCAAATTGTTTCCACCCTCCTGTTTGATTCTCTGATGTGGGATCTGCAGTTTAGGAACCTGTGCAGAAATCACCACTTAAACTGAACTTTGCAAATCACTATGGTATTTAAAGAAGCATCTCTGTCCTCCTCTAATTACACCACTTAGAAAGATCTATTTTTCAGGTATCAGGTACTTCTCAGGTGTGTAGGGAACACTCCTATATTTGAATGTAAAGAAGGTTTTTTACCCACATAGCGAGTAACTCTGGGGAGCTCCTTAGACAAAAGGCTTTTGAAACACCAGTAGCAAAGTAGCACTGTTCTACAAGTACATAAACACAACTTTACACCTAGTAATCTGAACTCTGGGTGTTGTGTGGCTGGTGACAGTTTTTCTGAACTCAAGAATTAGGAGGCAATAATCTTGGTCACGGTGGTTAAAACGCGTTCTGTTAATTTTGTGGGGGTTTTTCTCCCGGTTTCAAGCTTTTCCTCAGTAATCACCTAATTACCTTTGATAATGTTCTAATGGCACTGACATCAACAGTAGATTTACTTTATTTCCCTGCTTTTTGCAGAGACTTTATGGTGTAATGAAAGCATTTATTTCAGTGTCTCCAGAGACCTCCTTTAAATTGACCTGCTAGCCAGAGCTTTATTATGGACAAAGGCTAAATGAGTATAATCTAGAAATCTTTATTCATTACTGCTACTCCAGCTTCACATTCAGCTGGAGAGTCACATGGTTATAAGAAGTCATATATATCTGGGATAAAACACAGAACACTTTTTGAAGCACATTCTCTTCTGCTCACTTTAATCTAGGCAGCACCTTGGCTCTGGGAAGCTGGTTACAGACCCTATGAGAGTGAGATTATTTGTGGCACTCTCACAGCATGGTTTGATCTTCTGGGCAGGAGGGAAGACTTAGCAGGCTCTGAATGGCCCAGTGAGCTGAGGGTTACTGGGGCAGGTGGGAAATAAGAGAGCACTCAATTTCCCCCATAGAATCATAGAGTTGTTTGTGTTGGAAAAGACCTTTAAGACCAAGTCCAGCCACTCGTACAGCTCTGCCTGGTCACCACTAAACCACGTCCCTCAGCACCACATCTCTACATCTTTCAAATCCCTTCGGGGTGGGAAGTCCAGTGCCCTGAACAGCCTGTTCTGATGCTTAACCTCTCCTTCAGTGAAGATGTATTTCTAGCATTCAGTCTAAACCTTCCTTGGCACAACCTGAAGACATTTCCTCTTGTTCTCTTGGGAGAAGAGCAGTAAAGTCTCCCCTCAGCCTCCTCCCCTCCACACTAAACAACCCTAGTTCCTTCAGCTGCTTCTCAGAGCACTTGTGCTCTAGACTTTTCACCAGCTTCATCGACCTTCTCTGGACAGGCTTTGTCACCTCAATGTCCTCTTAGTAGTGAGGGCTACAAACCTGAATTCAGTATTTGAGGTGTGGCCTCACCAGTGGGAGGACAGGAGGACAATCCCTGTCCTGCCCCTGCTGACCACAATATTTCTAACACAGTGCTGCTGTGTGCATGAGAGTGGGGAACAATGTTCTTCCAGATAGCCAGAGCAGCACTTTAGTCTCCTCTGAAGGAAAACATTTTCCCCTGAGAGCTCATCTCGGGATGGAAACCAGAACTACTCAGAGCCAGAGACAACTATACACGCAGAGCTCGGTTGCTCTAGATGAGATTGCACTGGCAGAATTCCTTTACAATAAGATTCTAACCAGCTTCTGCCTGGATATGTTGTGCAGCCACTGGTGTGTCACCTGGCACCTCTGGCTGAGACAGGGAACAACTTTTCCTCCTCTCCATACTGTGGAATAACTTGTGTTTCCTTTGAAATCTCAGAATATTTGTTGGAAAAGAGCAGTGACATGATCAGGATATTTCACCAAATTTTAAAAACACTTGCTAGCGATTTTCACTGAGCCCTTCAGTGCTTTCATTAAAAATGTAATCAGTATAGGCCAATAAAATATTGACTTCACTGTCTCCTGTTACTTTTCTCTCATCTCCAGCAGCCCTACCAAAGTATCTACCATCTAGCCTGCTCCAGTTAACTAGGTTTTCTCCAGTTTGTCCAGTACTACCTCATGCTGCTTGATATAGTTTAACCCCAGCTGGCAGCTAAGTCCTACATAGCCACTTGCTCCCAGAGGGTTGGGACAGAGAATCAGAGGAATAAGGGAGATAAAACTCAGGGTCTGCAAATCTAACTATTTCCTATTTTGAAAGTATTTCTGAATCTGGCTCTAAAGAGCCTTTCTCCTCAGCTCTGTCCAGCTGTGGCCAGCCCAGAGAGAGCTCAGCAAAATGAGGAGGTGAAAACCTTAATCACCACTTGCAGCCCTTCTTAGAACATTTTATCTGGTAGAAACAGAGACAGCAGGGCCAATGCCTGACTGTCACTCCAGATGAACAACACTTGGTTGGGGTGTGAGCGAGAAGAGCCTCTCAAGCCTTGATTATTACAACACCCACGCACAGTCCAACTGTGCTGGCAGCTCAGAAACTCTCCACGCTAACCCTCTGGTGCCCAAACACAGACAGTAGGATGTCATCAGTAAGATGAAGACCTGCTGCTCAAACACAGAGTCATTAGCCTTTTCCAGTTCTGCTGGTTGTGTATAATATATCGACGACCTGGTATCATTTGAGATACTAGTATAGTTGAGATCTCCTTCCTGAAGGAAACACCATGAACTGCAAGCAGCACTCTGGGTGTGAATACTTCTTAGACAGAGGGGTGTCTAATTTTGGCTCAGGTTGTTCCTGGGAACACCACTAACAGAGACATGAGAACAAGACTCTGCTGGAATGAGGTTTTTCCCACATTTAACTTTCTGACTCACAAAGCAGAGCTTGTAGTGGTCCTTGGATGAACTAAACACCCAAACACTTTCCTGCCCCCAGGAATGCCTCCAGAAGAAAGCCCTACACCCAGTACTGAAAGTGAATTCCCACCTTAGGAAAACATTGCCACTAGGAAATCTTTGAGAAAACAAAGCTGATTTAGACCAAATGACTTGGAAGGAAAAAGGGCTGCCTGAAAAGAAGGTGTCATAACATGAGAATGGAGCGAATACAACTCTGGCAATTGCTGGGAAAACACTTTACTTGTTCTTTCTATTTCTAAAACAGTTTTAATTTAGCATCATGCTTGTAAAACCCATCAGAGGTGCAGAATTTTAACTAGAATTCAGCTTAGATTGAAACACTCAGAAAAGTAACGTAAAGTGACTGTACCCCTGTGAGGCCACACCTGAAGCACTGGGTTCAGGTTTGGGCACCTCAATCCAAGAAAGACATTGAGGTGTTGGAGCAGGTCCAGAGAAGGACAACAATGCTGGGGGAGGGTCTGGAGAGCAAACTGTGTGAGGAGTGGCTGAGGAAGCTAGGGCTGGTTAACCTGAAGAGGAGGAGGCTGAAGGGAAACCTTCTTGCTGCCTGCAACTGCCTGACAGGAGGTGGGGGTTGGTCTGTTCTCACAAGAAACATGTGACAGGATGAGAGGAAATAGCTGCACTGTGAGAAGTTTAAGTGGGGCATGAAGAAAAACCTCTTCCTGGAGATGGTCCTCAGACCTTGGCACAAGCTGCCCATGAAGGGGGTTGAATCGCCATCCCTGACTGAGTTGCACAGTTGTGGAGATCTGGAGCTTAGAGACAGGATTTAGGGATGGCCTTGGGACAGTTGGGTTGAGGGCTGAACTTGATGATCTTAAAGATTTTTTGCAACCTAAACAATCCTATGATTCCATGATTCTGTGTGCCGTTGTCCAGCTTACTCCCTGTTAGTACCATTCCACAGCATCTGTTAGCTGTCTTTAGTGCTTTGCAAAGTGTTTGTGCTTAAACAATCAAAAAATACGTTATCTCTCCCCACTAGATTGCCATACGTGTAACAGATGGTTTCATATTGCACTGATACACTCTATTATCTGCAGCACTTTTAATCTCTGCTTCATCCCAATAGCCATGACAATAAAAGTGTTTAGTAATAACCACATTTCTCAATAACATTCATTTTTATCTGTTGCTGTCATCAAAAAGTCCCGAGAAATATAGGAAAAAATTTCTGTGCTGATGGTGTTTTTATGGGTTTTAACTTTTCTTCTCAGCTCATGGAATCATAGAAGCATTTATGTCGGAAAAGACCTTTAAAATCATCACGTACAACCTAACTGAGCCACGTCCACCGCAAAAATGTGTCTCTGAGTGCCACGCAGTTTGAAATACTTTCTCTTCAAATAGGCTTATTATGGAAACTGTGAGAGCACCTTAATTCAAGGGCATCGTTAGGAAACTTTGTGGAAGTACTGCAGTGTGGTGTTATTGTTTTTTTCCCAAATGGTCTTTTGTCACAGCAAGATGTCCAATTAGGAAATCTATGTTGGCAGGTAAGAAGCAAACAGTCCTCTTCAGATCCACCTGTGCTCACTTTTGGAGAAACAGCTTATTGTGTAGGTTTTCTCCCTTTCATAGCAAGTAAAGATTAATGAAATGAGGTAGAGAACTTGAACGTTGCTCAATAAATAGAAAATGATAAATGATTAATATAGGAGCTGAATTTGAGTTTAAAAGCGTTTGGAAGTAGTGTGAATACAGGTTACTAGGGGGAGAAGGATCGTGTTTCTCTGTTAGAACTGAATTGGTGACTTCACTCTGTTTTTGGGCATGCTCAGCCTGAAAAGGAGAAGCCTCCAGGGGGACATTACAGTGACCTTCCAATCCCTGAAAAGGGGCCTGTCAGAACTGCTCAATAGGGCATGGAATGATAGGACAAGGGGTCATGGTTTTAAGCTGGAACAGGGTAGATTTAGACCGGACATCAGGAAAAAGTTCTTTGAGGGTGATGGATCACCCATCCCTGGAGACAGTCAAGGTCAGGCTGGATGGAGCTGTGGGCAGTCTGATCTAGTGAGTGATGGCTCTGCTTGTTGCAGGGGAGTTGAACTAGATGACCTGTGGAGGTCCCTTCCAACACTATGATTCTATGATTATGTGTCCATCACAACAGAACATTGCACCACTGCAGAGAACAGTCACTGGTCCTGAAAACATCACCGAATTTGCTAATGTGAGTAGGTGCCACTCACTCACTTCTTTTGGGACTGAAGGCAGAACTGATAAAGTACCTTTATTCAGTGAAGTATCTGGAGGTGGTAAAGGGTCGCCACTGGAGACATTAAAACAATGCCTTTGCAGGCATAATTCAGATGAAATTGAATCGTTGAAAGCAAGTTTTGTTGAAAGATGTGAATTAGCGTGGGAAAGACAGGAGTCAGAGGGTTTTGAAAGGAGACAATTTCTCAAGAACTGAATTTAATGTAAAAGCTTACAAGAGGCTGCTGGTCAGGAATTTAATGTAAAGGCTTACAAGAGGCTCCTGGTCAGGAACGTGGCCGTTTCGCTTGCTCTCTAGTGCATTCAAGAAACCTACAGCTCTTGCAAGTGAACAATGTTAGACTGAGAGCATTCCAGATTTGTAGCTGAAGGAAGCTGAGTCCACTTAGTGAGAACAGATTAGTAACTCAAGGGAAAAAATATACAACAACATTCTTGTTTGGATCCAATTTGAATAAATTCCTTCTGTTTGCTTTACACAGATAGGAGGGAATAAATAGGTATCTGCTCTTTTCAGACTCTTCCTTCATCTGTGGTATTTAGCAGTGTCTGCTTTAGAAACAGTAGAAGTAAGAGAATAAAATCAAGAATAGTTTGACACTGTTAAATTGCAATAGTTCATTGGAGATTATTGCCCCCCACAACTGTTCTTAAAATAAAAGTTGATGGGTTTAAATGACACACTTCGCTGTAAGTATTTTCTGGGTTTTTTTTTCCTTTTCAGGTGGGAAATTGTACCAATCATCCCAGAAATGTTACATTCTCAAGATGTGCTTGCCCTACTAAGCTGTGGTTATGAGGAAAACAAAACAGGAACAGTCATAGGTGTAGTCTCTAGACATTTGAAGCCTGGACAAGACATGCAAAGCCAGGCACTCTGAGCTGCAGAGCTGCACAGGATCTCTCTAGTTTCGAGACTTGCTTTTATGCATTTCTGTTTTCATTCCTTAGTCTTGCAACCTTGAGGGGTAGAAGAGAAAAAAACCTGTCAAGCAGATGAACTGGAAGTGTAAGAATTAGGAACAACTAGCATATTTCCACAGCTCTTTTGCTGTGTGCTCGCTTTCTTGTGCTGCTAACTGACTTTCTCTGAACATCAGCAAAGTCCCATCCCTTCTTTCTTATTACCTGTTCTCCTTTCTCCTTTTTTCTTGATGCTCTGTACCTCTTCTTTCCTTCTGCTTTTCCTCCCCTTTCTTTGCTGGTCTGATAAACAATGTCCACCATAACACGAACAAGAAAATGCTGCTTGTTAAAACAAAATATGGTGCTGCCATGGTGCTTGCCAGCGATGTCTGTTCTTTCAGCTTGTGTGAGCGAGTCTTTTTCAATAGTCTTCTGTCTTGCTTATTTATATTACAGGCTTTCTGGGGCAGGGACAGCCTAACTTCTCAGTTAGACTAACTTTTTGAAGTACTTAGCAGATGGCTCCCTTCTCAGTTGGCTTTTTTTTCCTCCCTCTTTTTTTTTTCTTCCCAAAGCACTTAGATAAGTGATGTTATGTTCTACTCCATGTTCAAGCCTGAACTTAAAGGATCATTATACTATATCTGGAGCTTAATTCAGCAAAGCACTGAAGCACTGACTTTTAAGTATGACTAAATCCCTGGAATACCATAGGAATACTAATATAAGAAAGTTTTCAGTTCTATAAGAATCCTTTGGTAAACTGGGGCGTCCTATGGTGGTTATTCTGAAATTATCATAGAATCATAGAATCATTAGGGATCAGAGGGTACCTTGAAAGATCATCTAGTTCAATCCCCTGCCACAGCAGAATCACCCAGACCAAGTCACACTGAAACACATCAAAGTGGGTCTTGAACATCTCCAGAGAAGGAGACCCCCCTGGGCACCCTGTTCCAATGCTCCATTACCATCACTGGGAAGAAGGTCCTGCTGATATTGATGTGGAACCTCCTCTGTTCCAGCTTGCAACCATTGTCCCTTGTCCTACCACCAGGTCACCTTGAGAAGAGCCTGGCTCCATCCTCCTGACACTCATTCCTCACATATTTATAGATGTTATGAGGTCACCCCTCACTCTTTCCAGGAAAGCCCTCCCAGGCAGAAGAACTTGTGCAGTGCTTTTACAGTATGATGTGAAAAAATGCAGTCGTTGTTGTGGTCTGGAATGGAGGGTAACCTGTGGTTCTGTAGACACAATTCATCATGTTCAAAATGGAAACGATTCATGCAAACCAAATAATTGTTGACTCTAATAATGATAAAGAATAATAGAAAAAAAATTACAAAATAATCTATGCAAAACATTAATACCTGAATTGCATTCTTAGCTTTTCCAACCGTGGGATGTTTGCTGATAACAACTTTACGAATTCTGCAATTTCTGATTATTGATCATTATTTAAAGGGTAAAATGCATGGGTTTTTGTAATAGAAGAGCCACGCTGAGATAGTGAAGTACATGGTGTCTCTGCTCTGTGAACAATGCTGGTATTTTGTGAGGTTTTAATCACATGATTTTTTTCAGTAATTATTTGCTATAATATCAAAACAACTGAATTTTCTAAAGAGGTGAAAATACAGATTTTCTATAATTTACTCTAGCAAAGTCATCCTCCATCACTTACTAGAAGGACTTTTCTAAACTATCTTTTTCTCTGAGGTGACTTAATGAAATGTTCGATAGTTTTGGAAGTATGCTTTTGAAATTATTTCAGAAGTATTTTAAACCTTACAGAGATTGCCTCCTCCGTAAATCTTTGATATGAAGTATAGTCTAAACAGGATAATCATAAGTTTTGAAGATTATTCTGCCTTTAGTGGAAGATAGTAGAATGATGAGCGTGGGTAGCATATCCGTGGAATACATGAATAGGGAATCAAACTGGCTAGGTAAAAAGTTAGGAGAGCTGACCTACCTTAAAGTGCCACTATTTCTGTCTCAGTTATTTCTGCACTGAGTGATTCTTGAGTGTCTGGATGTTTGCAAAAATTAATCAACATAGAGGAGTAGTCAGCGGTGGCTACAAAGTGCTGTGTCCTACGTGAGAACAGGATCATTAGTTCCTTAAGTACCTGTCTGTTATGTTTGCATTACACATTACCATCAGATAGTGGAGCAGACGGCTGCATTTTTACACTGCAGAGCTATCTGAACATTATCATCGTTACCAAAGGAGCTGTTTAATAAATTTTAAAGAAAGCGTTGCATGTAATCATAAATCTCTTCTGGACAAAGCAATTATTGATAATGAATTTAATCAATAAATGTTACATGGGTATCAGCATCCATGGCTTCTTGTGCTTTATTATGCATGAACAATCAAGCCTTTTACTCAAATCCATATGTAAGATGAAAGCTTTAATTAGTACAATGTCACAGTTCTGTGAAGAATTCAGATCCACATTAGTCATCAGAAGGAATGTGAATGATAAATGAGAATTGTTGAAAAATATTTAACTAGAACTTCCAAATTCTGCTGTATTGCAAAAGGAGTCACAAAGAAAAAGGCAAATTTGCCTCAGTGTTCATCCATGTGTTTGGCTCTTTGCCTTGTGAAGACTGCCCCAGATTCCTAGTGCATCTGCATTACAGTCACAGCTCACCCCAGCGTGGGAAAATCAAGGTGAAAAACAGAACTGAATGCACAGAGAGCATGTGAGAACCATAGTTCTGTGGTTGAGCCTCCAGCTCAGACAAGAGCTAGGGTTGTTTGCCCTGGAGGAGACTTGGGGGGACCTTATCACTCTCTATTACTACCTGAAGGGAAGTTGTAGACAGGTGGGGGTCAGGCACCTCCTAGTCAGCTAGCACCAGGATGAGTGGGCAGGGCTGAAGCTGCACCAGGGGAGGGTTAGGTTGGATGTTAGGAAGCCCTTCCTCACAGAAAGGGTGATTAGATACTGTAATCGACTGACGAGGGCACTGGTGGAGTCCCCAACACTGGAGGTATTTAAGAACAGGCTGGATGTGGCACTTAGAGCCCTGATCTAGGTGATTGTGGTGATGTGAGGTCGTAGTCTGGGCATGATGATCTTAGCGATCTTTTTCAGCCTCAATAACTCTGTGAAGAGAGTGAAGGAAAACTGCTTCCATTACCTGAGGATAAGAAGTACTGAAAAACTAAGTGGGGAAGCAAAAATTTAAATTGCTGGAGCCTCCTGCCTTACAGTAGAGGACTTTCTTAATGGTGTAAAAGCTCCAGTGTTCTATGAAATGTATAGAGAGCAGTACAGAAAGAGTGCTGACAGGGCAGCAGTTGGAGGATGGTAGCAGGGAGGACATCAGTGCACATGTAAGGAGGTGTGGTAGATTTTTTTAGACTGGAAACAACTGGATCTGGGGGACTTATCATCTATTCAGCATTCATACATTATTCTCCTGAAGTCAACTGCAAATCTATTTTGCTGTTTGATAAGAATCACCTTATATTCAAATAATCATGACATAGTTAATGAATGTCAAGAGATGGGGCTACTATCAACAATGAATCTAAATGGGAAACTAAGAATGGTGGAAAGTTGAGAAAGAAGCAGAAGACATGAGGAAAATCTTATAACCCACCATACAAAAGACTTTTAAACTATGTTAAGAACAAAGGAAATCCTACTAATACTTCTTTCCCCTTGCTAGATTGAAAGAATACATCACAGCTAACACACGTCTTTCCCTTTTGAATTTCCCTATTGAATAAACATTTCTGCTCCGTATTTGGAAAAATGAAATATATGCAGTCATTTCACAGGCTGCTGATGCAATACTTTTCACGCTAGCGGTACATCACAAGCTGCAGCTCCTCTAGCTAGCTATTTTTAAGGCAACAGATCTTGCCAACCTCCTGTCCCAAAGAGTGAAAAATGAAAAGGGTGAGAATCTTCCTGCTTTTTCAGCGTCGATTTCTAATACAACTTGAAAAATGATTAGGAAATTCCAAATGATTGAAAGGCAATGAAAAAAGAGGGAAAAAAGAAGATCAAGGTAATACAGTGTTTCAATTTAAAAAGGTTGAAAATGGGATGACTCCATTAGCTATATAATTCTCACATTGATTCTGTGTAAAATAGTCAAATAGTTTTAAGTGGGACTTGATTTACGGAAATTGATAAAGATAAATCAGTTAGATTAACTTAGGGAAAACAGATATTGCCCCAAATTAAATTCTCTCATGAATTTACAAGTTAGACTGTTGGAGGGTGTTGCTTTACTATTTAGCATTGCTGGAAACCCTGCCCATGCACACAATTAAATGTGACTTACAACCTAAAGGGGGTTCAGAGCAGAGTTATAAAGTTCTGAAGAGATTTGTCAGTATAAGATCTTGCTCTGGAGATCTAGAAGATCCCAGAGAAGCCTTAGAACTGACAGTTGTGGATTACATGAAGAACAGACATAAGCAGAAGACATAGAAGCCAAAATAGCAAAATATCCAGTATCTGGGAATAAGGGGATGTTTTTCCTGGGTTATAATGAACTTTTGGAGCTAATGGTTAATGGTCTTGGTTAATTCCATGACACTGGAGAGTCACACTGAGATTTGTGTGTGAACAATGGCAACAGCACTAACATTAGAAAAGACATTTTGAAACCAGTTAACAGATTTTTCAGTGTAGGAACTGGGCAGCTTGATCAATTCACTAACGTCATGATGTGGCCATAAAAATATACATTAAATAGCTCTGTGCTAGTAGACCCATGTGATCCTCCTACTGGCTTCAGTAAGTTTGATATGAGACTAAACTCATAACCATCCACCTCCTGTGAGAAGGAAACAGTTCATTGACTGGTTATGCTCTGCTCGCCTAAGAGCACATTATTATTATTATTTCCTAGAAAATTAAATCATAAGGGATGGTGAAATCATTTAGGTTTAACTGCTTTCTCACCTAGATACTCTAGGGGATCAGATATCCTTCACCAAACCTATCTTATGCTTTCAGGACTTCAAGTAATCAAACAGGGAATGACAAATACTCCACAGACAGGATGTTTGTATCAGTCTTCAGTCAATGATCTATGCAAATATTTCTACTGGAGTGCGGGTTCTCAACTGATGATAGCAACTCCATAACCACACAACAGAGCACTTTGGTTTGAGAAGACTGAGCAGTTATAGCACTGAGTAGGTATTTGACATGTTTATTTCAGAGGTTAACTGATCTTAAAAGGCAAAATCATTTAGGATTAGAATCATTCAGGAAACTATGACTATCTTTTGCTGTGTGTTTATAAGGAAGAACCCCAACAGAGAGGACATGTAGATGCCAGAAGGGACGGTAGTCATCAGCAGTAGCTTATGTGATTGAGCCAGGATGGTTGAAGAAATGACTGGCTTTTAGCCCAGATCAAAAACTAACAAGTTACAGGCTAAAAAATCAGCTGCAATGAGACCGGATTAGTCAACTGGATTAGTCCAAAATACCGCTTAATGGCACCATGGAGTATCCCAGTGACTTCCTAGGACTAAATCCTTATTAAGAATAAACACAGGGCCAGTTGCCAGTTCTCAGCAGAGAGTGAGGGGTTTCAGGTGCAGAGTGAAGTCCTCTGCAAGAGCCCTTTGATGTGCATTCATCCATCCACACACTCAGACCACTGGGGTAAGGCTTAAATTCAGCATTCCGATAATCATTTATTTCCAAGACATATTAGGAGCGGTTTTGCACAGTTAGAAGAGCCTGTCTCAACAATATAGACCCCAGCATGGGACATGAAAAGAGTTGCTGCTGCTGGCACTGGTGGCTTTCCTTTCTCTTTTAGCACATATCAAGATCTTAATTTATTATCAAATTTTCATGAGGATGACACTTTCAATTTTCCAAGATGCAATACCTGGAGTTTCTTTGTGCTGGAAGGACATCCACTGACTTTTGTGCGCTGACTAGCGAGCTTTAGAACCAGTGAAAGATTAGCTGAGCTCTGCTATTTCTTGTCATTTAAAACGAAGCAGTGCTGGACTTAGCTTTAAATTTGATATGAAAAATGTATCTGAGCAGAATGGCTTGCCCAGTAGCCAGGATGTCTCACAGTGAAGGGATGCAGCAAATCTACACTGAACAAGCTTTTCCCATAATGAAAAGCCAAATTTGGATTTAATTACATGTTTTTACCCAAACAGTACTTCATCGTATTACCAGAGGTTAGAAGTCGACCTTTTTCTGTTTACTGCTTTGTTTCCCTAAGCATGTGGGCTTGCTTGCACGCTGCTTTGTGCTGGCACTCCCAGACACTTGGAGCTTGTTTATTCCTATTGACAACAGCTTTAAACAGGTTGGCATTGCTGTACTGTGATCAAAGCAGCAATCACTTGTGGGATGACGATGCGCAGAACATTCGCTTTATGTGCTGTGCTTTTCCGGGCACTGCACTCAGTGTCACACTTGGAGGAGATCGTTCAGAACCAGAAATCAAGAATCCGAACGCGATTGGCACTGTTTGACTGGCTATCAGGAAATTAAATGGCTGAGAATGGAAGCTGGTGTTGCAACACTGATGTAAGCGCTAGTTTTTTTGCATGTGTCTTTCTGATTGCATATTGAAAACTAGGGAACAGTAAACATCCTGAGGCACAACAGCAGCAAAAGGAGCTCTCTATAAACCAGAGATAGTGTTCTTTGCTGGATGAAACACTGGCCTGATGACCGGGCCCAAAGTGTGGTGGTGAGTGGGGCTAAATCCAGCTGGTGGCTGATCACAGGTGGAGCTCCTCAAGGGTCATTGTTGGGACTGCATCTGTTTAACATCTTTATCAATGACCTTGAGGAGGAGATAGAATGCACCCTCAGTCAGTTTGCAGACAACACCAAATCGGGTGGGATCCCTGACTGAGGGCAGGGAGTCTATACAGAGGGATTTAAACTTGATTGGTGGGCTGAAGCAAATTGTATGAGCTTCAACAAGGCCAAGTGCCGGGTCACACACTTCGATCACAACAACTCAGAGTGCTACAGGCTTGGGGAAGAGTGGCTGAAGAGCTGTCAGTAGAAAGGGACCTTGGAGTTCTAATTGACAATTAGCTGAACATGAGCCAGCAGTGTGCCCAGGTGGCCAAGAAGGCCAGTAGCATCCTGGCTTGTATGAGAAATAGTGTTGCAAGCAGGTCTAGGGAAGTGATCATCCTCCTCTACTCACTGTTGATGAGATTTCACTCTGAGTACAGGTGGCATGATGAGGTGCTGGAGCAGGTGCAGAGAAGAGCAGTTAGGCTGGAGAAAGGCCTGGAGAACCAGCCTTAAAAAGAGCTGATGGAACTGAAGAATAGGAGACTGAGGGGAGACCTTATTGCTTTCTACAACTGTCTGAAAGGGCATTGTAGAGAGGTAGGTGCTGGCCTCTTGTCTTGGGTTATAGAAGCAAGAAGTTTGTATTCTATTTTCATCTGTTGAAAAGCAATTGAGAAGCTGTATGGTTTTGTTTTTGGTAACTTCAGGAGGGTGGGGGAGACACCTCTTCTTACAAGTAAACAATTATAGAACTAGAGGGAATGGCATCAAGCTGCTTCAAGGGAGGGTTAAGCTGGACATGAGGAAATTTGTTTCTCTGAGAGGGTTGTAAAGCTTTGGAACAGGCTGCCCATTGAGGTAGTTGAGTCATTATCCTTTGATGGTAACTCAAAAGTCATATAGAGATCTGTCTTAGGGGTGATAAATATAAGAGTAGGGTTAAAGGTTGGACTTGATCTTATAGGTCTTTTTTTAACCTAAATGCTTCTGTGATTCTGTGATTGTCTAATTGTTATTTGAGCTATTGGTGGTGTGGTTTTTTAGAGCTACAAATATATGACAGGATAGAAAATTCTTAAGAATAAAATGAAACTAGAACATTGAAATATACACAAAATGGTGTGAATTAGTGTTACAATCCAGACAGGACTAAGAAGGAGCACTCAAAAATAAGCCAAGGGGGGCAAACAACTATAGTGGAGGAGTAATGACACTCTGAAGCAAAGTGTTGCAAAAGCTGCCTGCTTATATTTTATTCAGGGGTTGACCATTCCTAGTGTTTCAGTTTTGCTCCTCTTTTTTAATCTGAAGACAGCATTTTAACAGCCAGGAGGTTGTTTGAGTGGAATGACCTTAGAGCAACTTGGAAGCAGCTTAGCTGAGAATCTTCAGTCTCCCTGCCTAGGTAGTGGGAAGGAAGGGGTTCCTCTGGGGGCACCAGATCTAATCACTGCTTCTAAAGGTACCTAACTATGCTGTAAGTGTAGGATGTCTAGTTAAGTGCCTAAGGTAGGAATACTTTCCTCGGGGTGCCCAGACTGACACGCTGTAATTCGAAAGGACTTGCAGCTTTACTTCGTTGCGTGACCCAGTGCTTCCACACTTTCAGGGGAGAGGTCTAGATGTGACCTTTCTGATTGATGTCCCTGAAGTCTCTGAGAGATATGAATTGATGCTGAGGCCAGCTTTCCAAAGATAGAGGGAGCAGAAGTGTGAAAGACGATCATTTTGTGAAGCACTGGAGTGAAAAGGACCGGCCCGCATGAAAGACCTCTGGATGCCAAAATGTTCAGTAGTCCCTGAGTTTTTCAGAGGGATGACCTAAAGCAAGAGCTAGGTCATTTGGACTGAGATATCCTATTCCAGTCCAGTACCCCAAAGTGCATGAAACATGTTCACCTTGGGGTTCCACAACCAATATGCTCGAAATTTCCTCTCATGGCAGAAGTTTGCATTTGAGCAAACCCTTCAGTCTAATTTAAAGAGAGAAAGTGTCGCATGGGATTAGACCAATCATCAATCTAGACTGGTATCCTATAGTGGCCTACAACATATGTTTCAGATGGAGATCTGAAACCTCTGCAGTGAGAAAGTCTGTAATGCCATGTGAGAGGTTTGGGGTATTTTTTCCTATCCAGAACATGATGGAAAATACTGCAAATTTCTTATAAAAAGCATAATGCTATGAATGTTGCGTCTAATCTGAGGTAGGAGTGACATACACTGTGAAAAACATTGCATCTTCACTCCCTTGTGTTGTTTAGAAGATTTTAGAAGTGATATCACTGTAAAATATAACCTGGTTCTATATTCTCGCTTCTGTATGCTGCGTTAGGTCAGACTGGGGGCAGCGTGAAACAAGTTATCTCAGAAGGTCACAGGAAAGCGTGTGAAGGTGAAATAATATGATCTTTCTCTGGCTAATGCGGACTCTGACACTTCATTTCTTCAAAGCAGTGCGAGGAAAGAAACATAAGCCATAATTAATATTCCTATTTACCCTTTGGATGTCAAGCACTGTGTGTGACTTACAGTTTGAGAGCAATCTGCAGAAGGAAATGATAGTTGCTTAGATGAAGCTATTACCTCTGCATTAGGAAAAAACCTCAGCTGTAGTTAGGAGACGGAAGCAAGCCATATTTTTGTGTGATGAAGCTTATCTCTTCAGTTTCATTTGAAATACAGGATGTTTTGGCCATTTCTTATGCTCTTTTACATCGCTACAGCTTAGTGTAATTTCCGCTACTTTGCTGCAGTAACTAAAGACGGGTCAATCCTGTGGGTTCAGCACATCTAGAATGCATCCACACTTGTAAACTCAGAGGGCATTTTGTGTGAAGGAGAGAGACAGGCTTTAAAAAGGGTCCTAATTCACTTAAAACACAGTTCTTGTTGAAATATTTTATTTAAATCCATGTAAGCACTGGATTTGTTTACAGTTCTTATTAACCTTCCATTGAAATGATCAAAGCAGCCTAGTGCACCAGCAGCTTACTGTGTCTGCAGCTTACTGGTAAAAAGTATATAAATCCTCAGATATTAAAGAAACCTGAATCAGTTCCAAAATGATCAGGAATTGTTGCTTCTGCTGCCAAAAGGAAGGAAGGAAAAAAAAAAAACCCCTAAGATTTTTTTAAGTGAGAGACATAAGGAAAGATGTTCTCTTCTTGCCTTCCAGGTTACACACAGAAAGGTTTCACACAAGGCACAGCAGGTAGAACCAGAAGGTCCATTCTTTCCGAAACATAAGGGGAGCCTGAAGGTCAGATCATCACTGTATTGTCTGTAACCTTCTCCCTGGACTAGGTTTTTCATCCTTGGCCAGCACGGTTTAGATGAGGCATTAAGGAGAACTTGGTACAGAAGGAAGTGAACTTTAGAGTATTTTTACTACAGGACTGTTCTGTGTTTAAGGTCACATGCGAATCAGCGATATTCCTTGATGTACTTTGCTGTCTGAATTGAAACATTTCGTTTCAAAAGCATTGGGAAGAGGGAAGCCCGCGGTGACCTTTAATTATTCTTGATTTTGTATAACCCTTTGACACTGCTGGCCTTTATTAATAGAACACAACCTTCAGGAGATGCTTGGTTGTGCACAGTCTCTAAAGGGACTGCTGGGACCACGCTTCGCCAGATTTGACAGTGTTTGCAAATCCGCTGGCCTTCAAACTTGCACAAATTCCCTTCTGATTTGCAGCTTAAGACAAAGTTTGTGTTGCACACTGGTTTCTAATTGTACTTCTTGAATTGCATTTGATGTGCAGGGACATCAAATAAGTGGAGATTAAGCTACTCTGGTTCTCTTCTATTCAAGCCTTAATTACCCTGATGACTTGTACATGTCCCAGTTGTTAAATAAGCTTGGCTTGTGGCAGATATTACAACTCTGTTATGCAGATATTTTATGTTGTGGCATCAAATCTCTTTGGTATAAAGTGGTGGGGGGGAATGAAATCCTAGATATAAACAAGAAGAAGGGGAAAAGTTTATCTGAGGAACTTCAGTATATCTTCAATAATTATAGTTTACAAGACTTAAGCAAAGGGAAAAAAACATTGAGAAGGTTGTCTAATTTCTGATTTGGGTCTGAACAGAAGAGCACAGTCATAGAATCACAGGATCCTTTTGGTTGAAAAAGAGATTCAAGCTCTTCGAGTCCAACCGTTAAATCAGGTGTCCCAAGGCTACTGCTGAACCCTGTCCCTGAGCATCAGATCTCCACATCTTTCCAGGTCACTTCCAATCTGTTAATGTTCTGTTCTGTGACTTGGTCTAGGTGTTCTGGTGTGGCAGGGGGATTGGACTAGATGATCTTTCGATCCCTAATGATTCTATGGTTCCAGGGAGGGTGATTCAAGTCCCTCCCTGGGCAGCCTGTTCCAAGGCCTGAGGACCCTTTCCAGGAAGAAGCTTCTCCTAGTGTCTAATCTAATTTCTTCTTGTCCTGTCACTTGTTCTTTGTGAAAAGCAACCAGCCTCTGCCTCTCTATAATCTCCTCTCAGGTGGTTGTAGACAAGAATGAGATACATGCAGCGTGTAGAGGCTATTTGGAAAGATCAGAAACTTCCAGAAACAAGCATGCTGGCTACTAGGTATAAGCAGAAATGGTACATTTTTTAATAACCTATCTATGCGTGAGGTAGCAACCTCCCCTACTTCTCCACTATTCCGTTTCAGGCACTGGTGCAGACACAAGGACAGTGCAGGATCTAAGCCAGGCAAAATGCAATAAACTCTCAGCAAGGAAGCTGTAGACAGGTGGGGATCATGCTCTTGTCCCAGGCAACAAGTGATGGTATGAGAGGGTAGCACCCAAAGCTGAGCCAGGGGATGGTTTGGTTGGATGTTATGAAGCCCTTCCTCATGGAAAGGATGATCAGACCCTGAAATGGACTGCTCAGGGCAGTGGTGGAGTCCCCATCCTTGGAGGTGTTTAAGAAAACATTAGACATGGCACTTAATGCCCTGGTGTAGCTGATGTGGTGATGTTAGGTCATGGGCTGGACTTGATGATCTTGCATGTCTTTTCTAGAGTCAACAGTTCCGTGATTCTCAGGTAAAGGACAGTCATCAGCAAGGTCATACGGACACATTATAGTACACTGTGCTAAATGTTAGGTTCAAGTTCTTATGTATTGACAAGAAATGGGAACTTTTGTATGAAGAATTCCAGAAGATCTAGTTGTAATGAATCCCCTTTTGATTTACCATACAGTACTTAAAAAATGAAAACATGTATTTTACAGTACAATTTCAATGTTCTTTCTATTTACTGAATGTTTTCTTTATCGAGGAGAGTTACATACAGTAGATTTCTCTATCTGAGGGGACAGTGACATGAAAAATTTGATTCACCAGACTTCCTAAACACTGGAAAACCATGAATATTGAAGCTGGCACTCATAACTTACACATGTAATAATGTAATAAGTGTATGATCATTCTGTGTACATGCATACAGCACATGTGTAAACTCCAAACATTATAGAGAGGCAATACTTGGTAAATCTAAACCTATTTCATTCTTACAGTCTCTAAAGAGTTCTCTAAAGCTAAAGAAGGGTTAATCATCTTTAATTATAAGGAAAATCAAAGGCTATTGAAGAGAACAAAGAGAACACTACAGTACTAAAAGGGTAGAAAGCCTCAGGGTATGAAGCAAAGACAAGAAGGCACATTCAGTACTTACTATAGTTAGCTAAAGACTTTGCTTTACTGACCAAAGTAGACCAGAGGAGGTTACAGAGCTGTTTGATGTAGTACCTGTTATTTCCATGTATGCACTTACATACCTACATATTTACCAAGTCCTCTTTTCCTTGTCATGGCTTCATGACCTTTCATGATGGGTTTTTTTCGCTTTCATCTTTTGAATGAAGAACACAACCTCTAGTTTTACTGGAATTTATATTTTGCTGTTACTGAAGAACTGACTTGAGTCTAGCATGGGCCTGGTGGAACAGGATGGAAGAAGTGCCATACTGCTCTGAAAATTACGGTCTGTGCTGGCAGCTGCTTACTGTCACTCTGTAGGGCTGGTACAGCCCTAAATCCCTTCAGACACTGTGAAATATTTTCTGCTCTGATGTCTGGGTCAGGGTGAGGGCAGACAACAATATCTTTTTGGTTTTGAGGAAAAATTCTTGTCACTGGAGTTAGACCAAAGCTGCTGAAAGATGAGAATGAAGAGAGTTCACTGTATTATATGTTTTCTTCAGCTTTCTCTTTTGCCAGCTGAAGCTAGGATACTCCTGGATGCAGCAGAACATTAATAGCTTCCAAATTCAATGGTAGTTCTTCATCAGAGGGTGACAGCTCTCCTAAACCAGCTATTCTTCTTCCTTCAGAACCAATAGGTCAGCCAAGACCAAAGGAGCCCTTCAGAACATTGAGCATACTGACGTCTGACAAGGGGTTGCTACCAAACAGAGGGCTGTACTGGTGAAGTCAGTCTGCTGCAGTGGAGTAGCTCTGGATCTGTCACCAACCTGCCAAACATATTGATCAAAGAGTCTAACTGCCTAGTCATGGCCATGTGGACAGGCTCTTGGTGACCCTGCCAGCAGCATTTAGCCTAGCCATCTGTTCCTAATTCAAGACTCGTGGTCCAGAGACACCTTCCCCAAAATGCAGGTATTAAGTGAAAGAAGTTGTGTTTGCACAAAATACAGAGGGTGGCAGTGGTGCCTCTACAGACAAAACAATTAAGGGATTTTTAATTTTTGTCAGAGAAATCTAATCTTCTCTGATAGACTGTACTCTCTTTTAGTTTTTATGGCTACAGGATTGTCTGCCTCTCTTCCAATAAGCTGTTATACTCAACAGCATAAAGCTGATTCTCCCCCTGAGCACTCTGGCCCGTGTATTCAAACATGACATCTCTTTGAAATGTTTAGTCACCTAAATAACCATGTTTCAGTCTCCAGAAGTGCTTAACATTCACAACTCATGTTGACTCTGATGGAACTGGCAGAAACCTCATCATCTTAAAAAAATGGTTAGATTTAGTGAAATGTGTGTGTATGCTGCATGCATACCCTGTTCAGCTAATTCATATTTATTTATGTATAAATATGTACAAATATGGATCTACGCAGATACATCTATACAAAAATTCCATCTACAATTTTTACGCTCACTTTGGGAGCACCATGAATATGAAATCATGAAAGAAAACAGATACAAGTTCTGTAGCCTTTTTCCCCCCTCCTTTGAAAAGTGAAGTGATATTTGGTCGGATGATCCATCTGTTGCAATACAGCTCCTTTACAGATTCATAGATTCCTAGAGTGATTCAGGTTGGAAGGGACCTTAAAGAACATCTAGTTACAACCCCCAGCCATGAGCAGGGACACCCCCCACTAGACCAGGGTGCTTAAGGCCCCAGCCA
>VZRI01013037.1:157723-196959 GCA_013397515.1 Upupa epops
AGGAGGTTCCATATAAATATCAGAAGGAACTTCTTCCCGGTGAGGGTAACAGAGCACTGGAACAGGCTGCCCAGGGGGGTTGTGGAGTCTCCTTCTCTGGAGATGTTCAAGACCCTCCTATATGTGTTCCTGTGCGACTTGGTCTAGGTGATCCTGCTGCATCAGAGGGATTGGACTAGATGATCTTTTGAGGTCCTTTCTGATCCCTAATGATTCTATGATTCTATGATTTTCCCATTTCTTACATGAAAATGAATTCCCTAACACACACTTATTTTTTACATGGTTGAAAGGGAAAGGGCATAGTAGGAGTTAACATTCCATCCGTCCTTCCTTCCTTGTGGAACACAGTATCTGATTACCTATGAAACTTCCAGAGAAAGGCTTAGCAATGTAGATAGTATCTGACTCCATTGTATTTTCCCATGTGAGAATAGCTCAGCTGTGTACTATCATGAGGACTCGGTTCACAAACCAAAGCACGGGGAGCAATACAGTGACAAAGTTCTCTGTAAGGAAGTGCAGGCTTTGTGTGAAGCAGCAGAATGTCTGTTCATACAGGCAAGGTTATCAAGATGCAAATACAAATCCTGTCTGGCAGAGGTGTCTGCACGGATATAGAGGCAGTTGTGCAGTAGTCACTCCAATGCTCCAGAACTCCTGGTTTCCGACCACCTTTCATGCACTGTCCTTCATTGCAAGTTATTTTTAGAAGGACACTGTATATATAGGATCTATCTATGGTAGATCTCATTTGAATAAGATGCATTACAAGCTACATGGCATCTTTCCAGCATGGAAATACAGTGCAGAGGTCTAAGTATGTTTTGAGACCCAAATGAAAAGTGCTGTATTTTGTGTGTGTGCAGGTATGTCTGTATGTGTGTATATCTACCTAAAGAAATCACTGTTAGGTCAAGTTTTGGAATACTTGTGTGCCTTGATGTGGTGCTTTTTTCTCTGCTAAGGTCACCCCTCAGCCTTCTCTTCTCCAAACTCAAGAGATCCAGCTCCCTCAGCCTTTCCTCATAAGGGAGCTCTTCTACTTTCACCACTTTTGTTGCACTATGCTGGACACCCTCCAGCAGCTCTGTGTCCTTCTTGAACTGACTCAAATGAGAGTTAGCTAGCCTCCACACTGGCAGAAGGGATGAAGACAGGTCACAGAACAGGAAGAGTCTTGTGGGAACCTCACCATCCTGTCAGACCATCCCCAAATGTCAACCCCACACAGCTGTAGTACTTTATCAAAGTGCTTAAGCCCTGCTTTTTGTCAAGATACTGCAATCCTGTCACCAGCACACTGAGTTACGGCTTTGTCCCTGGCTTCAGTGAGGGTAGTCATTTGCATCTACCAGTGTGTTCAATGGTAAGTCAGCATCTGAGCTTGTCTTGAGGAAAGGGTTAAGTTGATGTCCACTGTTGGGCCAGGTAACAGAAAGTGTCTTCTCACTCTGCAGAATCAAGAACCTGGAAACAGTGGCAATCTAGATGTTCACTGTTGAAGGACTGACCCTTGGATTCTCTCTATAACCATAACAATCTAGATCTTCACTGTTGAAGGACTGACCCTTGGATTCTCTCTATAACCATAGCTTTGTTCAAGGGATGATGTGAAGATAAGATTCAATGCAAATAGCTGGTCATGAGAAGTCAGCTCAGACTGACTGTACTTCCATCATTTTCCAGATTTTCTTAGTTGAAGGTGGGGAAGGTTTGTGTCCAGATATATCCTTTACGCAGTGGAGTGTTTTATCTGGTGCTTCTTTTACACATAGCAAAATTATTTAGTGAGTTAACTCAATTTTAAAACCTGCAAAGGCATAAAACAGGAGACATGAAGAGCTCAGAAGGCCTGAACTTATTTCTAACAGGAGTCTGTTGTCATCATTCTTGCAGCAAAATAAACTGAAGATTTAAACCTTTTACTCAATTGCAACAAAAGGAAGACACAAGGGGAGACAAGAGCAATAAGGTTGTGAAAGTCAAACAAAGAAGGGAAGTAAGTCTGAAATTCTGCTTGTTGCTACTCTCCTGTGTGGTCTTCCAGTTCCCAGCTAGCCCTGTCCCCTGCTATTTGCTTCCTTCATTTAGGCTGCAAGTGTTCCTCTGAACACAGAGTGTGGAGCATCACAGGATAGGTGTAATGAGAAATCTGCCAGCGTGTCACTTCTGGTCACTTCTGTGTCTGCCAAACTAGAGGTTAAAATCTGCTTTCAGGCTGCTCGCTCTAGACTGAATAGCTTTTCTGTCCTGCTTCAGAGCTGCATGACACAGGAATGCCAAGCACGGCTAAGGAGCTTGGCTTCTGTGCTGCCATTCCTCTCCTGCCTCTTTGCTGCCGGTAGTGGCCCAGCTGCTCACCATGTTGTGGGCGTTCCTGGAGGGCTCCTGCAGGGAGTGAACAGCCCTTGAGAAAACATTAAATCCTTGAGAATGCAGCAACGTGAGGCTGTAACTCTGGATGCTCGGGCTTTTGCAGAGATTAATCTAGACGTGTGTCCTGCTGATTAGAGTGATTCTTTTTAGCACATAGCTAAACATTTGGAAAAGTCTTAAACTAATCTGAAAAAATAATTACAAAGTCCCTCTATTGTCGCTTTCCTCTATAAGCTCAGTCAAGCCGAACAGCCCAGAAACCTACCCAAACCCAAAGCAAACCCTGTCTCAGCAGATCTCTTGGGTCTAAATAAATAAGTGCAGTGTGCTGTGGCAGAACTAAGAGGGAGAAATAAAATTCTGGGAGTATGAACCGTGTTGTCTTTAGTTGTATTTTGAAATTCAAGTTCCTGAATGGGCAGAATTACTATGGAGGATGAGCTGCATCTTTGGCCACTACTATTTTCACTTTGCACTTTACATAGACAACAACTTTTTGTGTGTTTTCCATGTTGGAAAAGGGAAAATTGAAGTTCGGTGAAGTCTTGCATTGGCTTTACTTTTTGGAGCTGTTTATTTGATTCTAAATTAGTTATGTCATTGAGTTTCTTATACTGATGATTTAATGAGTGTGTCCTTAGTTCAACTCCATACTATTTTCTCTTCTTCCTGTATGATTAGCACAATCTACAGAATCTTCCAGCACTACAGAACATCTTATTCTGTATAAATGAATTTTCTTCATCCAATACTTTAGTATTTTCCGACTCTTTGATTTAGATTATTCAATTATACTTCAGCTTCCAGAACACATAGCAAAGCCACAGGAGATGCTTCACATTATTGCCTATTGGCTGTGCTCGAAGCTTGATATCATTTTACATAAATCCCTCACATTATTTTTAGAAAATGGTTTTTTATGGAGCTCTATCTTAGAGCCGGTTCACTATTAAAAATAAGAGGTGTAAAAGTGAATCGTCCACTTAAGCTGAAAGGCTGTTTCATGAGGTATAGGTCATTTCTTTTATATGGTGGTATTGGCAGAATGAGTCATCCTTCTAAGAATGTAACTAGATTGTCCTGTGGTTAACTGAGTGATAGATGCTTTCCAAATGTTTTGCCTCTTACATCCTCACTTCTGGGGTGAAAGGGATAGCTCAGAAGAGGGTTTCTGTCTACAGTTCTGTCAACTGCGCTTAATAATTGTGTACCAGCCACTACACAATGTGAGCAAAAAGCAAACTCCCTAGACCAAAATCTGGAAGGCAAACGCCTTCCACTGTGTAAGACAGGGCAAGAAACAGGTCGAGTTGAGCAAACAGGAACACGCACTGAGTATTTGTTCAAACCCAAAAGTCAGTTTTACAATTACTGTTTTGTGAACCTCTTACAATGTCTTCAAGAGCCACATACAGACACTTGAACTTCAGCAGTCTGTGCATTCAAGCAGTGGAGGCTTACCTCAAACATTTACCCTGAAAAAAGAATTCTTGATTGTAGTGTTTTATAGGCCATAGACAGGTCAAGTGACACAGTTTCTATAACCATCCCGCTGTAGCACAGATGAGAAAGAAAGAATCAGGATCTGATGGAGATAAACTCTGCTTATATAGTCAGACTCTGTGGCATTAGGTCAGTTCTAAAGCCAGCACAGATACTGACATTTCAATAACCTTTGCTTTGAGATCCACTTCAGATTTTCCCGCAAGGTTGTACCCGTTGTTTAATGTTGTCTAAGCTACAAAGGGCTGTGCAAGCAGCCATCGTTCCCTTGGCTATCCAGGGACAGCAGGAACAATATTGATCTAGGTCTTCGCTCTTCCTCCATTTCATAGAATCATAGACTCATAGAATTATTAGGGATCGGAAGGGACCTTGAAAGATCATCCAGTCCAATCCCTCTGCCACAGCACGACCACCTAGACCAAGTTGCACAGGAACACATATCCAGAGAAGGAGACTCCACAGCCCCCTTGGGCAGCCCGCTCCAATGCTCTGTTAGCCTCACTGGGAAGAAGTTCCTGCTGATATTTATATGGAATCTCCTCTATTCCAGCTTGCACCCAGTGCCCCTTGCCCTATCACCAGATGACCTTGAGAAGAGCCTGGCTCCATCCTCCTGACACCCACCCCTCACATATTTAGAGTCATAATGAGGAGACCCCTCAGCCTCCTCTTCTCCAAGCTCAAGAGACCCAGCTCCCTCAGCCTTTCCTCATAAGGGAGGTGTTCTGCTTCCTTCATCATCTTCATTGCTCTGTGCTGGACACCCTCCAGCAGCTCTGTGTCCTTGAAGTTTTCTGCCACATAGACCAGTGCAGTAACAAGCAAAAGAAAATACCAGGCTCCTGTTTTTCAGATAAAAACTGCTGTCAGCAGTAACAGTAGTCACATGGATGGTTTATTTCAATGCAAACCCATGATCATTCTATCAGTATTGTTCCGTATTTAATAATCTCTGTGGTCACCACCTTAAAAAAAATGATGATAGAAAAAATTATAGTGAACTTCATTCACCGAGGCTCTTGCTATTGTCTCTAGTTGGTATATAAATCCAATTTTATTCTGAAAAAACTTGTCTTTATCAATTTCTCATGGAAATTCGATATGATTTACCACACAAATATTTCGGGGGGGCTGTGGTAAGTTTTCAGACAATGCATGAAGACAAAGACGACCGGTTTCCTTAAATAAATTCACTGAGAGCTACATCTCGCTTCTAATTAGTCTACCAAAAATAGTAGTGGGTGAAGTCCTTCCGTCTATCACGAAAGTCTCAGATGAATGAGAATCCCACTGATTTTGCATGCAGGGAAAAGTGCAGGGTAGAACCCTTAAATGAGTTATGTGTCTTTAATCATAGGGGAAGCTCCAAAGGAGACAGAGTTGAAAGCAAGGCAGCAAAGAAATTTATGCCAACACTGCCAGTTATTTGGGGGAGACATCCTAGGACTATAGTAAATCATAAGAAGAATTGCTTTACTATGTCATACAGTATTTTTGTGAAATGGTGCATAGATTTTTACTGTCGTCTTCATTCAATAGGCCCACTTCACCATCACCAAGCCCCAGGGTTCTGTTTTAAGGATTTTGACAAATTTAAAGTATCTTTTCCCTCACCCTTTCTCTCTGCAGCCTGGCGACAGCAGATGCAAATCTTCTATACAAAAAATATTTAAAGAGGAGCCTGTTGTGCAAACAACGTGTGAGTTTATGCTGTTTGAGTATATATCAAGGAAATAAACCCTGTTATTTCTCTAGGTTTTTTTCCTGTATGTTGAGTAAAGCCTCGAGTCACATTACTTTTCTTCTTCATTCTTCTTCTACACGTCCAAAGTAATCTGAAGATATTGTGTGGATTTTGAGTTAGAATAGGGATGCATCAGATTGTTTTGATGTAGGTTTCAAACCTTTCTCTCACTTCTCTTTGACAGATATGTTTGAATTGGTACAATCAGCATATGAGGAGGTAACTTGTTTCCTCTCAAACTGAACAAAGGAACAGAAAGGCAGAAATATTATCGTTTTCATGATACCAACAGACCAAAATTTCCTTTCCTCAGCTCAGAGATTTTATACCTCTGAAGAAGGAAATACATAAACTGCTACTGGAAAAATCTAACTATCCATCCTGACTTGGAGTGTTTTTGAGAAATGTCTGGAAAAACAAAGTGTAACAGCTGCAGAGGAAATATTCCTGTGCGACTTGGTCTAGGTGATGCTGCTGTGGCAGGGGGATTGGACTGGATGATCTTTCGAGGTCTCTTCCGATCCTTAATGATGCTATGATTCCGTAAGAAAGCTTGCAAAGGATGCATTTGCAACCTTGAGCATCCTGTTAATTAGAAGATAGTTTGTACAAATGAAGGACATGCACTGGAAGAAATAAGCAATGAATTATAAATTATAAATAAGCTTTATATCTAGCAATATTATGTGTAATTAGATCTAACCACAGAAAAAGTATCTCATTATATAGAGAGAAGCATTAAGTGAAAGAGCTCACTGCTCCACCTAATCTGTGAAAGAATCAGAATGTCATTTTTTAAGGAATAAATGTTATGTAATGATTGCCACCCTTCAATGCCATTTCACAGTATGCTGGGCCTGGCTGGGATGGAGTTAACTTCCCTCATAGCAGCCCATATGGTACTGTGCTTCACATTTGGGGCTAAACCAGACGTGATAACACACTCGTGTTTTGGTTATTGCTGATCAGTGCTGGCAGAGCATCAAGACTTTTTCTCTTCCCCTCCAAGGAGAGGAGGCTGGGGGTGAGCAAGATGTTAGGAGGGGACAGAACAGGACAAATGACCTCAACTGATTGGAGATATCCTGCACCATATGGTGGTGTGCTCAGAAGTGAAAACTCAGGGAAAGAAGGAAGAAAGAGGTAGTCGCTTGTGGTTACTCTTCCAGAGTAACGTCTATGCATATTGAGGGTCTGTTTCTGGAAACGGTTGGATATCTGACAACAGGATAGGGTGAACAAATTAATCTCTTTGCTTTGCTTGTGCATGTAGCTTTTGCTTTACTTATTAAATTGTCATTATTTAGATCCATGAGTCCTATCTTCTCCTTTCCACTGTTTCCTCATCCCACCAGAGACAAGACCGAGCAAGAATGCAGGTGAGTGCTTGGCTGTTAGCTGAGGTAAAGCCACCACAGAGAAAAATGCGATTTTGTGTTGAAATTCCTATCTGCCCATCTTGATCCGTGGGGAATTAATTAATATCAATATCAATATTAATGAGACGGCATGAACAGTGCTGCTTTTCTGTCTCAGTGCCTGCACAACACTCAAAGTAAGTTTGTGAGGCACTAAAGCAAGTCTAAACCAGAGCCTTTCTCCGCACCAACCCTTGGCAGTGACTGTAAAGATCAAGTGTTATCACCTGTAGGAGCAGCCACTGTCTGCACAAACACACTGTTAACTGCAGTAAGTGCAGTTAGTTAGAAGGGACTGAGCTGAAAAATAGAATCACTGAGTGGAATTAGTTCTGTGGTAACTCACACCAGGACAGGGATCTGTCTTTCCTTTGACTGCAAAGGAAGTTTGGGCAATTTGTTTGCCTCAGTTGCTTAAACTGTTAAAGTGAAGTGAGGTGGATGCTAGACTAATGAAATAAAACGCTTATTGATTTCTGGCAATAACTATCTGAACTGTGTGGAGTGTCTTTGTACTTCTAAGTTCTGTGCCCATGGTCTGGTGCTGCTCTCTGTGACCTGGGAGTTAAAACATCCACTGATTACATCAGGAAGCCCATTTTGCCTCTTTGCAGCCAGCAGCTGGAAAGATGGACAGGAAACTATCTGTAAAGAATCACAGCTAAACTTAAATTAATGTGGCTTCTAGGGGGCTACCTGTCCTGGGTCAGGGAGGAAGCTGACCGAACAGTTAACCAGTGTATGAGAGAAAAGGGAGGGGAGCTGGCTGTAACTGGAACCACTTTATCCTGTGCAGATCTGCAAGCAGAGCTGAAATCACCGCATAAGCAGAGATAAGTAGCTGAAACCATCAAAAGAAAAAGATCACTTTCATTAATATATACATTTAGTTTAAGTATTGAGATTTAGAAAGGACCTGTTTTCCTTCCTCCTGGACAATAATGGAAACAAGAGTTTAAGTGGAAAACCAAGATAATTACAGATAAAACCCAGACATAAATCTATCAGTATTTTCTTTCTTGAATTCTGTAAAGTGAATAGCGATACGAGTAACAAATCTGACATGTCTCTAGTACCTTAAAGAATTTCACAAGCACCAGTGAACTAAATCACACAGCCCAGCTGTCGGTTTGCACAATGTCATTGCTGTTTCGGTGAGGAGAAATCTATGTTTTCCTTAAGGAAATTCCTTAGCTCTTTCAGTTTACAACAAACACGCTGTGACTTCAATTCTGTGTTGATCTGCTGAAGCACTTTACAAGATTAAACGTTGTTTGCAATTTTTCTTCTCACCATGTGTGATTTTTTTTTTTGTTAATTATTCATTAGAATGAAAAAAGGCGGCTGCTCTATTAAGTTATTATCACTCGTAATTTCTCCTAACCAATTATTTTAGGATACACTTGTGTTAACTATAAGCTGTTGTGGAGACCTTTCATTCTGATACTTCATCTATTATTTGGCCTGATTTGAGTGATTAAGAGTGTAAGGCTAGAGATCACCGTAATTACGATATGATTGTAATATTGCATGATAAAATATGATATAGCTTATGAACCAGTATACAGATACAAGAGTTTTACTCCTGGAGTTAGAAACCTTCTTAGGAACTAACTTTATCATGGTGCTGTTGTTTTGGAGTGCTCACAATCTTTAACTTAAAATTTTAACTGGCAAGATTTTATGCTCTTTCAGATTTACCACTGCAGGTGGACCTTTACCTTGTGATGTTTAGTTTTTATTAATTTTATGCAATGAGAGAAAAATTAGTGAGGAATTTTCCATGTGGATTTGGAGGACCAAGTCATAATACACAGGGAAAAAGCTCCATATGAAGAAATACTAAAGTATTCTCTTTTGGAGAAGAGAATCCTTTCTCAGTTCTGTTGCTTGACGCAATCAACCCCATTAACTCTGCAATGAGCTGTTGCAGTTGAGAAGTGCATTACGGGAGACTAATTGGGTTGCTGACATATATTACTTGTTCCAGTCTTTTGAATAATAAGGTTTCATGAAGAATGAAGTTTCAAACTTGTGCATATAAAAGCAAAACCTGAGTGGAGTCTGCAGGCAAAGAACTGTGGGCAACAATTCTAGGCGAACTACCCTGGTCACATCAGCAATCACAGTCACAAGGCTGACAAAGGAAAAGCAGGGGAGAACACTACTGTTCGAGTGTCAGTCTCAGTTTGCCCGTAGGTAAGAGAGTGGGGAAAAAACAATCTTAATGAAAAAATTAAGTTTATCCATTTTCTTCTACAAAAATTGAATGTCCTCTTCAGATCTAATACTCTAATGGGCCAATTCAATTTTACCAATATCTTTAGATCATAGGTTTAAAACTAAACCAAACCTCTTGTGTTTGTTTGATTGCTTGGTTGTTTTGTTTGGGAGTGTTGTTTGGTTTGGTGGGGATTTTTTCACAGTATTTCCTCAGGCATTTCTAGAGGGTAGAAACTGAAAGCTACAAACAGTCAACAAATCCAAACTTCACTCACTTTTTCTAGTCACCTAGTTCACTTTATAATGAAACTCAGTCTCATTTGCCAGTATTGTTGTTTTCTTACTTGCAAATAGGAGGACAAGTCAAAGGAAATGTTCTTTTAGCTGGTATCTTCTTTTCTAGGTCCCCGTGATAGAACAGTGCATTCCACCCCATCATACAGGCCGTTAATAAAGACATTAAACCTTTCTAGTCTCTGAATCAATGCCTGAGGAGTGCCGCTAATAACAACTCATAAGTTGAACTTTGTAGGAGAGATAAGATGAGGAAAAAGACATGACTTATCAAATGGTTGCTGCCAGAAGGTACCCGTGTGGGGAGGCAATGATTGTACCTTGTTCTTTTGAAAGCAAAATGAAGAAATAGGTGCTGAAACTCTCATTGAACATAGAAATTGAACAACTCCTCAAGCTTAAAACAAGATTCTTGTAAAGCTCTTTATCTGATCATTGTCTGTCAGGTTGTGATATTGTTGAAACTCATTTAATCTGTATCCTAATGTACCACAGCTAGAAAACCACGTGCTTATAGAGTCCTGTGTTAAAGTTTATCATGAAGAATCTGCCTGATTCTGTGGGGTTTGATAAAGGATCAAATTCTGTCATTTTAAACTCAAATAATTCCATTTGAATGGTCTTCAAAGAGAAGAAGAGGACACTTAGGGGTGACCTCATTAATATCTATAAACAGGTGAGGGGTGGGTGTCAGGAGAATGGAGCCAGGCTCTTCTCAAGGTCATCTGATGATAGGACAAGGGGCAATGGGTGTAAGCTGGAACAGAGGAGGTTCCATATAAAGATCAAAAGGAACTTCTTCACAGGGAGAGTAACAGCATTGGAACAGGCTGCACAGGGAGACTGTGGAGTCTCCTTGTCTGGAGACGTTCCAGACCCACCTGTATATGTTCCTGTGTGACTTGGTCTAGGTGATCCTGCTGTGGCAGGGGGATTGGACTGGATGATCTTTCAAGGTCCCTTCTGATCCCTAATGATTCTATTATACCATTTTTACTATGTGGCATCAGTTAAGAAGAGCATTGCAATCCACCAAGCTGTTTTCCCTGTTGTTTAAGGTGTTGTGCTGCTGTGATGCCCAATGTTCAATTTTTTAAAGTTCCAACATAATGGTTGGCAAATTTAATCTTAAAACCTTGGTAGCACCATGCCCAGGTGCCTCTCAGATCTGTCCTGTAATCTTTGAACAAGTGCTTTGTTGCAGCTTCAACCCACTTTCATTTCTTGAGAATTAAAACCAGTGAAAACTCAGCCACTAAATCTGATCGAAGCCAAAAATACAGAGTGGAAACAGAAAGAATCACAGTATTTGTTTTCCATTAGGATGTCATTTTCAGCAATCAAGACACGATGCCATTATCATAGATGCTGTAGAAAAGCTCTGTTCACACTCAAGCAATAATAGTTGGCAAATAATAAGGGCTGTATGTGACGATGCCTTTCCTGTCTAATGAGATTACTACTTCCCTGGCCAAGTACCTCACTGCTCTGTTGCCAAAGAAATAGCTCCATGAACAAATAGGTGTAGGAAACCAGCCTGGTGATCATTTCTGCACGTCAGTTCTGAACTGGTGACTTTGTACTTGACTAAAAGCAGTAAAATGATAAATTAATTGTGACATCGTTCTGTTACTGCAGCTCAGGACTGTTTAGGCACAGACTTCTCTCTTTCTGTAGTTGGCATCACTTGTCAACCCCGCAAGCAGGGGTCTGTTAAGACCCTGCTGCTAAATTCTATTTCTCCTTTCTTTCCAAAGATCTGGAATTATTAAAGGAGAGTCACCTAAAATCCAGGATGGCACTGGTCTGTAATGAGTCTCAGAGAGTGGGAACTGTGAGCCGCTGTGTTTAAGGACCTTAAGAACAAAACAGATAGTTAATTGTGCAGAAGAGTGAAAGGACTACATCAGACTTTAATTGCCAGAATTTTAAAATCAGATATTGAAGTGGTTTCCTTTTCCAGAAAGGACTTAACAGTCACAGTTATGAGGATAAAGAGAAACCTGATTTCCTTTGGATGGACTAGGGTCCAGTGTTTGAGTCACCAGAATAGGTTTTTAGAGTCATAGGGAAGAGCTGGACATAGATCTCATCCTAATTTATGATAGTTACTTGTACTTAATTAGCAATAATGTTTAATTACGAATAAAAATGCATCCAACGCAGCCTGCATTCGGGGTACAAACAGATTGTGCATGGTTAGTAGAAACATGAGAAAATTTCAGTCTTAATTTGGCTTGTGAGAGATGCTGCTTTTTTTATTCTGTAATCCCGAATTTTCTTCTGGAAAACATCTCCCTGCTTTAAAGGTGATGAATCACAGTTTATGTGGAATTTCTTTGTGCACTGCAAAGGTATTATTTTACGCTTCAGGATATAAACTTTAATTACCAAAATTAACAAGGGTAACAGATACCTAGCAATTATTAACAACCTTGTATTCTTAACGTGTGTGTGATCTAAAAGTCCTCTTGTGAACAGAAGAGTAACAGTGCAATAAAGGTTACATAACTCCCCATTTCAAGTTTACTGCTTCGCTAATTCTAAGTTATACAACTCAACAGCGTATTAAATCAAGTGTAAGGGTTGGTTTGTTTATTGTTCTGATTGGTTTTTAGTTCAGCAATTTAAGAAAGTGGCAATTTATTTGTTTTATAAAGCGCTGTTTTCACCCGTACTCACAAGTGCCTTCTCATTCTTTTACTATCAGAATGATTTTGTGAAGCCCTAACACGTCATGTTGGCTACTCCTGCATGCAGACTTTTAATGTTTCCCTAAATCCTTCAGAGGGTTGTATTTTGCCAGCTATGCTAGTAATAATTGTTCTGCAATTAAAATCCTCGTAGTTCCTTATTACCTCATCTAGCCTCTCTGTCTCCCATCAATGAAAGAGCTATAAAGGGAGGTTCCACATCATAAACAAGCTCGAGCCTTCACAGCACCTCAGACAAACTGCTTAACTTGCTTATAGAATATGAGAGTAGAGGGGCCGATGGTGAATCATGGGCAAAAAGGACTACAGGAAACAATTATTAATCACTCCTGCGTCAGTCAGGACAAGCACTAGTGAGTTTGGAAATAATGAGAGAAATGCCTTGAAACAGTGATGTCAGCGGGTTACTTCTTAGATTTACAGGGTAGTTAGGAAAGAAAACTACTTAGATAGATGGCTGGAAAAGTAGAAAGGTAAACAATGAGCAGTGGAATCTCCAGCGGATTCTGACAGCGTCAGGGAATTCTGGAAATCGTTGTTTACAGAACAGATTGTTGTGCCAGCTTCATCATCCCCATGAGATCATCTCTGATTTCTAGTTTTCTCACAGAATTTCCACTGACTCCAAAGCAAATGTGCCGAGGGGAAGAACGGGGACCTGCACGTACAACCGACATGCCAGTGTTTCAGGCTTGACAAAGTCGTGTATTTAGTACAATTACAGCAAATAGCCTTCTGAGTCAAGGTTGAAGAAATTAATCACTTCAGATGTTGACTGCTGAAGACATTCACTATCATTTGTCAATGATTCATGAAGGCAGCTCCTGAGTGACAGTGAAGATTTTGCTTTAGATAACATTGGAATATGCACAATGGGATACGGTCCTATTATTACTCTTTCAGTTTCTACTGATGTTCTTCTTATCTGGGTAATAAAAAGGTAGCCAGTCTTCTATCTATGGATACACAAGACAGCAAAGCAAAGGCATCACTAATCCCTCCTATTACTTAATCTTTTTATCATTAATCTGATAATTAACATCAGCTGTGGTGATGGGTTTTGTGTGATGACTCCTGTCTATATGAGTTACGCTGGGGCCAGCAACTCGTTCATCATCATCATCAAGGTAAATGACGGCAGCTTTGAGAAAGCATTAGTCCCATCAGGGCTAGAAGGAAAGCTTGTTATGGTGTGTGAACCCGAAAGAAAACACAGCTTTGATTCATACCATGGCAGAATGGTATCGTTGCGTGGCCCTTATCTTTACTATCTGCCTTTGAAGGAGTCTGATGATAGGAAGCAGTGCCATAACGTCCTTTTTGTTGCCTACGTGGGTAGATTTGGTACTTGTCTGCACAGCTATGGTTCAGATTATGCTTTTAGTGTTAAATATGTGAAACAGAAATGTTTTAATTTGGCATTAGTAGTTTTAAGACCTGTTAGATTTCATTTTCCTATTACATTCTGTTGCGGTGTTCTTTCCACTTAACCGGATCTCATCCCTCTCAGTCAGCTGAAATTCCCCCTTTCTATTAATCAAGATAATTAAGTGTATTATTCAAAATAATTAAGTGGGTTTGGGGAGAAGGACTTTTGTTCTACTGTTGGTAATATATCAGGTAAGCTTGGGTTTTGAAATAACATAAATAGAGTAAATAATCCGGGTTCCAGCACTAGATACGACTTTGAGAAATTTTTCTTAATCTTTTTAAAGTGCAAACTTGAGAAACTCTCTTAACTTCTAGGTCAAATGCTTACCTGTGTTTGGAAAATGAAAATGTCATTTGTTATCAAATCGGCAACAATTATAGAGAGGAGTGTAATTCTGAAGTATGAAAGGGGCCTTGAGCACCCTGGTCTAGTGGGGGGGTGTCCCTGCTTCTGGCAGGGGGTTTGGAACTAGATGATCTTTAAGGTTCCTTCCAACCTGAACCATTCTAGGAATCTATGAAAAACCAAGATCAGCAGTGTTTTGGGCGTTATCATCTACTCATTTATTAGAGCATAGGCTGTTCACAGGAGGATGGTGGCAAATCCAGCTTCTGGTGAGTCCACGCTTTCTCAAGCAAATGTAGATCGTATTTCCAAGCACGCTGAATTCTTATTTGTGATTAACTTTCAGTTTTCAGAAAGTCTTCAGAAACTGAAACATATGATACCGTCTACTTCTAAGACACAGAAGAAGCAGATGAGTAATTATGCAAAATGTCTGCAAGTTGTCTTTCAAAAGTTTTAGATGTATTGCTGATAAACTGTCAAATATAAGATGGAATACTGTGATCCAACCAAGTGTGCAGATCTCAGCTTCCAATATGTTCTGTTTCAGAAGTCATCAGCAGGTATTTTCGTATGGGGTTTGTTTTGGTTTATTTTTTATCTTATTTTCTCTTATTTTGCAATTTCAGAAGGCCTGCAGGAGGCCGGTCTGACCCCATTTCCCTCTCTCTAATGAAATCCACCACCAGCACCAGCTGCGAAGTGTTGTGGAGGGGAAGGATGGAAGGGATGAATTGAGTGGGACTTCTAAAAGATGCAGAAAAGTTGTCCTAAACTTTCTTTTCATCTGCTTTTAAGATGTTGCCTTCTTAAGTCTTCCTGACAGAAATGATGTGACCAAAGTCTTCCTTCTGCAATGCATTTTTCATTTTGTGAATGGATATAGTAACATACAAATATTTATCCTAACATTTGTCCCAGTAATAGTGTTTCTTGCTTATGGAAAATAAACTTTCCATAGAATTGCTGAATGTGGTGGGCTGGAAAACAGGCCCTGTGAGGAGTGGCTGAGGGAACTGGGGTTGCTTAGTCTAGAAAAGAGAAGGTTGAAAAGAAACCTTATAGCACTCTACCTCTACCAAAAAGGAGGTTGTAGTGAGGCGTGTGCTGGTCTCTATTTTTAATGATAGGACTAGGGGAAATGGCCTCAAGCTGCATCAGGGGAGGTTTAGATTAGACATTAGAAGTTCTTTCCTGAGAGAGTGGTTGGGCACTGGAGTGTGCTGCCTAGGGAGGTGGCAGAGTCACCATCCCTGGAGGTGTTTGAAAGGTGAGTAGCTGGAGCACTTAAGGCCATGGTCTACGGGTTGGGGAAATGTTTGGATGAGGACTGGTGATCCTGGAGGTCCTTTCCAGCCATGAGGATCCTTTGATTTATAATAATTCACTTCCAGTTCCTTGGGAAATGAAACATTTCCACAAATGTTTTCCATAAATGCTTTGTTGCCAAATGGAACCTTGTCCTGTGTGTCCCACATGCTAAAACCATTAAAGCAATGGTCTTCTTTTAATTATACTATATATAATTATATATAATTATGATTATATAATGGGCTTATTATATAATGATAATGCCATATTTGCTGCTAGGTAGCTGTACCTTGTTAAGCAGCTCCATGGAAGTCTTGAAGTTATGATAAGAAGTGTGATTGAACACTGGAAACCTCTAAAGTAAATCAAGCATTGACATAGCATAAACTTTTTTTGAATTAGGATTATTTGCTGAAAAGTTTACACAGCAACAAGTGAAAAAAGTGTTGGAACATACAAGTTTAACTTTATCTCACAGGAGTTCTCCACCAGTTGTGGCAAGTGAGGAAAGGGAGCCAGGTATCACACAGAGAGCTCACTCAAATCCTTTTAAAAAGCAGCATCCAAAATATCAGCTTGCTTGAGGAATGTTGTTTAACACAAAGAATATCCTTCTGCCTTTAGGTAATTTAATAGTACGGCCTCAGTTGGAATAGTGAGTGAGTCCAGGTAGCCCAGCCCCAAATGAGAGCTGCAAGAAAATGAGAACTTCTGCAGCAGGGGGACAAGTATGAAACTGCTAAGACATGAGAGCGAAAAACCCTTTGGTAATGGTTTTGGATTCCTTCTCCCTGCCCCCAGATCAGTTAAGTCCTAAAGCTGAGAGCTTAAGATTCAGAAGCAATTTTGACAGTTATACGACTATCAGTCAGTCAGACAGGCAATAGTAATTTTGGAAGAGGTTATAAATATCATGCTTTCTTCCTTAAACCAATCTCATATAACAATTTCTATGCTCCTGTAACCTTTAGATTGTCCTTGTATCTGTCAGAGGAAACAATAGCAGGAAAACAAATATATCACGGAAAAATGGCCTTAATTCTAATGGCTTTAAAATCTGATTGGGTTATTCTGAGAAAATGGCTTTTCTAAATCTAACTAACTGCTTCATACTGGTGTTACAGTTACCAGAGAAACTAAACTTTCAATGAGGTATAAGTCTCCTTTCCTGCTAGTTTCATTAGTGATTTATTGTCGAAAGTGAAATCATAAGGTATAAACCTCCCAGGCAACCTGGCTCTGCAGAAGTGCTGGGTGAAGGCCACTGAGAGAGATGGGAGCTGGGTGTCTTGAGCTTGGAGTCTTCTCCAGCTGGAGGCTGAGGGGTCACCTCATTCATGTCTATAGAGGTGTGAGGAGTGGGTGTCAGGAGGATGGAGCCAGGCTCTTCTCAAGATCATCTGGTGATAGGACAAGGGGAAATGGGTGCCAGCTGGAACAGAGGAAGTTTCATATCAGAAGGAAATTCTTCCCAGGAAGGGTACTGGAACATTGGAACAGTCTGCCCAGGGGGGGTTGTGGAGTCTCCTTCTCTGGAGATTTTCCAAACCCATCTGGATGTGTTCCTGTTCAGCTTGGTCTAGGTGGTCATGCTGTGGCAGGAGAACTGGACTAGATGATCTTTTGAGGTTCCTTTCCAATCCCTAATGATTCTATGAAACTATGGCAGTGCTAATGTCTGGGTGGGTTGGGGTTACCTGGGACAGGAGGGTTTGGGCTAATTGCTTGCAATTCTCAGGATTATGATATTTGATGTCAATCTATGTCTCATTCCCCAACATCACAGGAAATAGAGAAAATATGTGAAAACTTGAGTTGAAACCATTGCAATTGTCTTTGTCTGAAAAAGCTTGGCTACATCAAGCAGCTTGGATTGAGCTGGAGGTCTTCCAAAACAACCTTCACAAAGCAGTTTCCAGCAGTTATTTGTGGCTCCTGAGATTTCTAGGCACTCAATACTCTATCAAGGATGTACACTTAGGGAGGAATGAGGAGCCTAGAAGCTTTAGGAAACACAGGTGAAATAAGTTTTGAAGTCAGAGTGAGCAGCATCCATTTATTTTTGAATTTTCTAAATTACAATAAAAAAAGTTTGATCAGCTTTTCTTTACAATTCTTGTCACAGGGAATTTTAAAACATGAACTTTTCAAAGTCATTTGAAAGCAAATGTTCTCCCTAATGGGTAAAAATCTTTTTTTGGTTGTTATTTTTCCAAGTCAAATTTGATCGGCATTCTCTAAAGAAAAGTGCTTTATTCTGAAGAACTTCTGTTTTCAACAAGTTTTACGTTTTGGGTTTGTGTTTGCAAGGATTGGCTGTATTTGGGTCTGTTCTTGGCCTTGCTCTTGGCTATTCTTAATTCTTAGCTTTGATATGAGGGTAATGCATACTTTCATCTCTTTATGGGTAAGGTCTCACATATATTTAATGAGGATTCAACAAAGCCCTGGCTACGATTAAAAAGTCCTACTATCATCAAACTGTCTTCTCCCCACGTGATTTCCAAATTACAGTCAATACAGAGACTATGCACAGCAACTGCAAGCAGTACCCTTGAATCAGGGATATGCATCAGCATTTTGATTCGTCAGGATGTTAACCACAGCACAGCATCAGTGCTGACATGACACAAGTATTACATATTGTGCCCTACCTGTGCAGAGTTCACAATACTTCTAAATTACTACAGGTTTCTCCCTTATTGATGTGTTCCAATGCTTCAGTGTTTCCTGCTCAAAACCAGTAAATTTTGGAGCCTACTTGCAGAAAACAAGGTCCACATTTGTTTATTAGATCATAGAATCATTAGGGATCAGAAAGGACCTCGAAAGATCATCTAGTCCAATCCCCCTGCCACAGCAGGATCACCTAGACCAGGTTGCACAGGAACGGGTGGGTCTTGAACTCTTCAGAGGAGACTCCACAACCCCCTGGGCAGCCTGTTCCAGTGCTCTGTTACCCTCACTGTGAAGACTTCTGATATTGAGNACCCAAACCATAGATGGCCTTGCAATGGCTGTACCACCTGCTAGTAGAGAATTGTTGTCACTATTTATGATCATCCTTTGTCATGCCATAGAATTTCTAAGCAAAATAGTGCTCTGAATTGTAATAAAGCAGCTATGAGGATTGGCAGGGAGGCAAGCAGAAGCATAGTTAGATGCCACTGAAGCAAATATTTTTGATTTAATTGATTTTGTCTTGTCTACTAAAGCTCAGCAGGACTCAAAATCAGGCACCATAAAAGGGAAGTTGTAGATGGAATACAGATTGTTCAAGGCTGTATGGAGTTTGATGGGGATGGAGTCAACATTCCTCATATAAGTCTATATGGGAGGAGGGTCTCGATTTGTGGCTAAAACTGTACTGGTAGCAGGGCAAGGCTGACTCTACAAACCATTCCAGAGTGGTTCCCCCAAAAGCCAAGAGACTGGCAGGGGACAGAGCCAGGACAGCTGTCGCAACTGACTAAGGGGATGTTCCATACATGAATGATGTTATGTTCAGCAATAAAAGCTAAGAGAAAGGAGGAGGTGTGTGACTTTCACAGTGAAGGCATTTGCCTTCCCAAGCAGCTGATGTGAGTGGTGAGCATCATCTCTCCAGGAACTGAGTGGGCATCTGCCTGATGTGAAATGGAAAATCAATCCCAGTTTGTTCTTTGCATCCACATGCAGCTTTTGCTTTTCTTATTGAGCTGCCATTGTTTCATCTTACGAGTTTTTCCATCTTATTTTATGTCTCTATCCTGTTGAGTCGGAGAAGGAGTGAAAGAGAAGCTGAGTGGGGGGTTGACAGCTGGACAAGATCGACTCAGCACAAAGGTACAGTTCTTACTTCCATTTTCTTTAGCTGTTTTGTTGTTTTTACAGGGATAGGGAAATCAGTAACGGATATTTATGTGACTTGAACGTGTTTTTTATTTGGGAATTTAAATAAACCGAACCTAATTTAAAAATCTTTTGACATTCACCTTCTGTTCCTTGCAAATCAAAACTATTATAGCTTCTGGAGAGATCCCTAATTCTATTAATTTAAGATCAGACCGCTCCGGGTCACAAAAGAAATTGTGATTTACAAGGTTAGCTGACTAATTGGCTTGGTTCAGACCGGAATGTTGATTCTCATTTTGCTTTCAAAGACAATAACTGATACGCTAAGATACTTGACCCAGATCCTCAACATTTCTCATCTATTCAAAAAAGCCTCTGTAGTGGCATATTGCCTACCTTCACATCATACCCTTTGCATTGGGGTTATGTAGCATGGAGAGTGGAAACTGTAGATCTATTACTGCTTGTTGCAGGTGCTTCTCTTTCGCCCCCCTCCTGTCATTGTGCCACTCTTGGTTTTTTGTATGGTTGTTTTTCAGCAGGGATAACCCCACAGGCTTTATCTCTCAGTTCCCACAATTTTCCTTCTAAAACGTACCATCGTGGTGTCATAGTTTGTAATTAGAGAAGCACCTACAGATTACTGCATGAATCCATCAAGAGCAACTCCAGGTCTTCCATCTATAGAAGTTTCACCTCACCCAGTAACTTCCTAAAGTTTAAGCTTCCTAAAGCTTAAACAAATACAAGAGTTGTCTGTCATAAGAAAGAGAAGATTCCACAGACCTCCTCCTACATTTGTAAAATCACGTGTTACATGTCAACTTTTTGTATTCTAGTGACTGCAGTCCTGATGATTGAACACTGGTATTTCCCAGCAGATCATAGAATCACAGAATCATTAGGGATTGGACGGGACCTCGAAATATCATCCAGTCCAATCCCCCTGCCACAGCAGGATCACGCAGACCAATTTGCACAGGACCAAGTCCAGGCGGGTCTTGAATGTCTCCAGAGAAGGAGACTCCACAACCCTCCTGAGCAGCCTGTTCCAATGCTCTGTTACCCTCCCTGGGAAGAAGTTCCTGCTGATAGTTAGATGGAACCTCCTCTGTTCCAGCTGGCACACACTGATAATAAGAATGTCTTTGCCTTTTTTTAAGTTACATAGACATTATTCTGTGCTTTGTCTCTTAAATTTAAGTGTGACCGTAGTTTCTTTGACTGAAGCAGCCGACCAGCTGCCAGGGGACTCACCTAGATACCAGAGTCAAGAGTCCTAGTGCAACTCCTGATATTTACAAAGACAGCACAAAGTCCTGCTTCCCTAAACACCAGAGAATACCCCAGCTGATGACACTGTTCTTGTCAGCAGCCCTGATGGCATTTCAGACCCTGACCTAAAGGATTTCTCTTTAACCTGTTTTAAGGGCTGCATCTCATTATTCTCAAGGTCACTGCTCCCATGTCTGCATGTGACCTATTGTACTGCCTCTCTCTGGATTCTGACCTCACTGGGACTTTTCACTTAAAAAACAACTCTTGAAAGAGTGGCTGACCAATTCCACAACCTTTCTAATTATGCCTACCATTATCTCTTGGAGAGTGAGTTTCTCTCTGTACTTTGTTTTGAGATCTCCTTTTTCTTATATTTCAGCCCAAAGAGGATGTTTTTGAATGAACAGTGCTAGTAGTGCCGTGCAATCAGTACAGGAAATGAAACGTCTGATACCTATGTTTTTTAACCACAGCTCTCACACAGCAGTAATTCCTCCCAAGGAGGAACAATTATCTGGAGTCATGGTTCTGCAGCGCAGTGAAAACCCTTGCAGCTGCTGTGCTGATTTGCAAAACGACAGGCAAGGAATGTAAGTTAACATTGTGCGACACGCAGAGAACAGTCATGCTGGACTCCTGGTGAATGATGATTGCAGAAGATCACAGAGAATAATCAGGCTGTTTATGAGTTAAACAGTTTGACAGGAGTGGGAGAAAGCCCATTCCTGGAGACATTCCAGGGCAGGTTGGACGGGGCTCTGAGCAACCTGATCTAGTTGAAGATGTTCCTGCTCATTGCTGGGGGTTGGACTAGATGAGCCTTGAAAAGCCCTTCCAACCCAACCATTCTATGAATTTACCATGAGTAGCTCTCTATGTAGGTCAATTCCAACTAGGGATTGTGAGAGGCTGTGCCATAATTTATAGTACTGAATGAGGATCCAAACAAAATAGGTTGAAAAATGCCAGAGGTTGCTTTGAGCATTCACATGCTTATTCACATATAATTAATGACTTTACTGGGTGTTTCTGGCTTCATTATGATATTGTACAACCTGTAATATCTTTCTGGAGTGTATAGGGCTGCTATCTTAGTTATCCTTCGTATAGCACCTACTGCTGCTGAACCTGAATGCTAGCTGTACTTCTCGCTTATGAAGAACAACAGCAGAGATTGTAAAGCTACCAATGCAGAGTAAGTGGCAGCATCTCTTGAGTTGTTAAAAAGTTTTACTCACTCCAGATTAAGCTCATTATTTCTTCCAGAATTTTAGAAGCACACGGACAGACACACTGACGTGTCTCATCTGTGACTAATTCCCAGTTTTCTTCTTATTGCTGGTGGTTAGTCAGCTGGAAACACACAAAAAGAAGAGTCCACAAGGAGAAGTCAGTCATGAAAGCAAACTATGCTCAAAAGTATTGCCCTGGTTTGAGCTGGAACAGAACTAATTCTTTTCAGTGGTTGACTTTTCAGCTCAGTCTCTTCCAAGTAACTGCATTTTCTGAGGTGAATGGTGGTTTTTTGCAGACAGCGTCTGCTTCTAAAAGTGATCACACTTGATGTTTACAGTCACTGTTGTGGATTAGTGTGCAGATAGGGTATTTCTTATACTCCTGTGCAGAGCAAGGCATATGTTATATATCTTTCTATACATTCCGTTATTACTACTAGTTTCAGTGTTCTTTCCCCATCCATACACTTCTCTCCCTCATTTCCTTCCTCTTCTCCTTTGGGAAGGTAGTGGGATTCGTAGAGAGCATCTGTCATTCTGGTGGTCGGCCCAGCCCCAACCCATGACAGGTACACATGAAATCCATTGGATTGAGGGGAGATGATGTTCCCACGCTTGGAGTTCAGCCTTGCAAAAGCTGCAAATGTTGAGATAACAGCTAGAAAATGAAGAGCATATGGTTCTTTTGGGGTTTTGCTTTTTTTTTTCCCCCAGCATAAATGTCTGGTAGCTGATGTTGTGATCTGTATTGATAAAGTGAACAAAGTCTAGAAAATTAGTGCAGGCAATAGGAAGATGCAAATGTATGTAGAAGCAGGATGGTGACTTTGTAATTCAGTGGCCTCCATCTCGTCTCCATGCAGTATTTCTCATAAATTGCTCTGCATTGTTGCTCTGACCACTTGCCAGGAAAGAACAGCATTATCACCCGGTCCCAAACAGCTCTTGCAGTCATAATGTCGTGATGAAACTATTAGCGGAATTACTGTGTCAGAAAGGCACCTCACAAGCTAAGGATGGTCTGTGGCACAAGACCCGAAACTATAGCTTGTGATCTGTCTTGGCAAATCTAGCATTTCTGCAAGCTGTTAATTTCAGCTACAAGTTCTGCCACGTTACAGACTGACATTGATACTAATACCCACTGCCTGGAAAAACTCCTGGAAAACCAGGAGGGAATTGCAGAGACTCTTTTGTCAGAGTAGCTCAACTACCACAGCTCCTGATGACCTCCAGGTCTAACAAGATGTACATGAGCTGGTCCAGTGGAAGGCTATCAAGGTGATTTGACTCAAGACTCCGACATAGAAGAAGACTCTGGGACTGCTCAGACTGGAGTAGAGATGGCTCTTGTTAATACTTATAAACACCTGTGCATTGGTGGGACATAAAGGTGATGGAGACAGACTTTTCTAAGTCTAAGTGCTAAACTTCAGGGCAAGAGGCAGAGGACACAGAGCACCATAAAAGACATTACTTCGATATATAAGAGAAAGCATTTTTACTCTAAGAGTGATTGAACACTGTGACAGGTTGCCCAGAGGTGCTGTAGCATCTTCATTACTGCCCATCTGATCGCACATGGTCCTGAGCAACCTGCTCTCATTGACTTGACTTTGAGAAAAGGGGTCAGATTAGATGTCCAGAGATGCCTGCCAGCCTCAACCACCCTGCAATTCTGTGGTGCTGCAATGGGATTAGTGTAAAAGGAGATAGGGAACACAGGGTGTCTTGCTATTGGTGTAGAGAAGATACAGATGTAATAGGGAGGATGGTATAGGGATGAAGGGTTCTGGGAAGTCTACAGAGAGGGGAGTGGAAAACTTTGGGAAAAACCAGTAAGGACAGGCAAAAGGATATATAGGGGTCTAGGACAGAAGATCTAACAGGGAGAGACTGAGGGAGTACCTGCAGTTTTTAACATGAGGAAAGGAGCTGTCAGTGTTATTCTCTTCTTAAAATGGAGATGTGCAGTAAAAGACCATACAGTTGTTTCATAGGGTCCACCAGAAGAATGTGGGGAAGGTCTTGGATTGGGGGGGGGTGGTGTGTGTGTTAGTTTCAGCCTCATGCCAACAATGATACAGGTGAGCTGTTTGAGCATCAGGATGTTCTCTAACTCACCTGTATCACACCTTAAAAAGGATCATGATAAGAAGGAGAACAAGTTAGGGTAAGGGTTTGCAGGCTTGGCAGGATGAAGGCAACAGGTTTCATTCACAGATAAAGAGCTGCTGAATGCTCAGCAAGTAAAGAAAGCATGGGATATAGGCAACAGTCACAGAAACAGACCAGATGGATTAACAGGTTGTGTGGGCACAGCACAAGGAAGAGTTGGGTAGAATACAGATAGAAAGGAAAAATATGATCAGATTCAGTAAAAGTCAGCTGAATTCCAGTTTAGGCTACTAAATTTCAGCAAGTAGAATCAAAAATCCATATGGGACTTTAGCTGTCGAAGCAGGACCATTGCCAAGATCTCATTTAATACAGGACAAGACAGTAGAAGAGACAAGTCTCAATGGTTTGGCTTATCAAAAATCTTGATGACTGCTTAGGTTTAATCTAGACTTAGAAAGGCCCTTCAATCTGCTTTGTGTGAATTTAGGACAGTAGCTTCCCAGAGCTGCCATGCAGTGAAGGACATATGATTTTAAGAGAGGCACAGGCCAAGAAGCTCAATCACTACTGCCTTCTCTACAAAGTCAGTAGTAGCGCACAATATGCTTTTCATCTAAACACTGGTCTAACACCTTTAGGAAATGAAATATAGATTAACTGTAAAGCCTGTTAATGCTATGCAGTCACAGAAGGCAGAAAGTGTTCTAGATAACCTTGTCCCACCATCATCACCAAATTAAACATCACCTGCTCCTGCAGGCCGGACAAGAAGATAAAGGAAAGACAGAAGAGGTAATAAGAGGTAGATAATTAGCACAGCTCTCAATAAGAAGCTGAAGTTGGAAGCTCTTTTCCAGAGGGGTGAATTTTCTGCCAGCTGTGCTGTGGGACAACCCACCCTCTGCTGATTCATGTGAGCAGCTTTGTGTAAGTCAATACTCTTGTAGCCCTATTTAAGAAAACTTTGCTGGAATCAGAATGTAATTCCACGAACAGCAATCGTTTTTGGCACACCGGCTGCCGTAATGCAGGTGTATACAGGAGTATAATGTTTTGCTTGCTGGTGGCAATCTTGAGTTTTATTGTGTCTGTTATTTATATCTTGTATTTTCCTCTGTTTTGATTATAACTCAGATTATTTGGTGCTACATAAAAGCAAGAAATGCCAGACAAGGGAAAGTGAAGTCAGTTTAGCTGCCAGGGTGTGTTTTGTTATTTCAGCACAACAGCAATGACCCCTTTTTAAAATACATATATTTGGGGAATTTGAAATACCCTTCTTTTGCTTCTTTTTGTCTTTTATTTTTATGTTGATTATGCTGTTTAAATACATCATCTAATTGGCTAAACTTATTCATTCGTAGAGGACTGTGATGGTGTGAACTGTATACATTATAGAATCGTAGAATCATTAGGGATCAGAAGGGACCTCGAAAGATCATCTAATTCAGTCTCCCTGCCGCAGCAGGATCACCCAGACCAAGTCACACAGGAACACATCCAGGCAGGTCTGGAACGTCTCCAGAGAAGGAGACTCCACAACCCCCCTGGGCAGTCTGTTCTAATGCTCCGTTACCCTCCCTGGGAAGAAGTTCCTTCTGATATTTCTATGGNCTGGGAAAAAGGTTCATCTGTGGAATATTTTCCTATAAGATGCAGTAGTGGTCTGTGTGTGCTATTGATTTAGAGATGTCCCAATGCCTGTTGCTGTGACATAGTGTAGATAATGGGTTTTCAACTACGTTTCAGTTTCTGAAGTCTCAAAGTACTTTATAGGTGGGTGAGGTTCTTATGAAATAGGTGCCAGCATATTAACTACAGACATCGTTCTTACCTGGTAGTTGACCGAACATCAAATGGTGCACAGCAGTACCTAAGAATCCTGATGTTGTGACGTGAAGATCACAACTATAACATGACCTTGACATCAATAGGCTAGTGTTAGTCTAAATACAGATCACTTTTGCTATCCAAAGAGGCTATCAAGGATAGCCCCATGGCTATCTATAGGCACAATTTTAACCGCTGAATGAAAACCAAGCATGTATCTGCATCCCTTCCTTCATGCAGCACAACATCTGCACTGAAACATTCGGATGAAACATCTTTTCCATTATGAAATAGTGATTGAACAACATAAATCACAGAAATGTGTTTACTACATATTTCAAAAAGAAATTTAGTAAATATTTCACTTTGATTTTGTCATTTCAGCTGAATCGAGTCTAAACCAAGATGTTTCAGCCTTCCTGAAAGAAAATGCTTTCATAATTTGCAATATAAAAATGTGGATTATGTGGTATTGTCTCACTAGAAGTACTTCTTGTTAAGTTACGAGTGACTTGGTGTATAGCATATAATCATCCACGTTCTTATTCCTATGGCCAAGTAACTCTCTGAGAAGATTTTTCACTCCAGTTTGGAGCTTCAGCCTTCAAAACTAAACAGCTTTCCAGTGAAGAGAAATGGAATTGGTTGTGAGCAATTCACAGAAATGTATAGGGAAGAGAGACAAAAGCCATGCAAGTGTCCCATTTGTTTTACTCCTGATCCTTTGCTTTTCTCTGCCTTTCCCTTATTAAGAGGTGGCTGTGTTTCATTAGATGCTTCACTGCTATTCCTCTTTCTTTCTATCATCGGAGTTTTTCCCTTTTTTACTGTTTTTTTAATTTATTTTGTACTTATCAAGACTTCTTTTTCCTATTGCCCCAGTTTTAGGTAACTGAAACTTCTATTTCATCCCCACAGTACTAATTGGCCACTTTGGGATGGACAGTAACCCCAGAAAACTCTGTAGAAATGCTGCAGTTAAAGCTCTCATCCTCTCCACGTTTAAACAACAGGCATCTAAAAACTGAGGTTATTGCAAAACAACATTAAGAATTCAGTTTTGATCTATTTTTAAATCTGCTCTATGATTTCTATGGTCTCTGTCTTAATGATCTCACAGCAATTACTCTCAAATCACTGGGTATTTTCCTTCAAACTTGCTTGAAGTGTTTAAGGAGGGATTTGACCTATCAATAAACATGATGTCTCTGCTCAGCAACCCCTGGAACGCCTTGTTTTTAACCCTGGGTGATTAGCAGGTGTTCTGGGATAGCACAGTTCTGCAATTTGTATTGTCCTGGTGACAAGTGAAGATGATTCCCAAAAACTATTTCATTGCCCATAACAGGCAGGGCCCTGAGTGTCAGGAAATGGTCTTGTTCCTGAGGGTGGTTCAGGCTCTGTCTCTGTTCCAGTCCTTTTATGTCTCTCACTTCACGCTCCTCCATCCTTTTTTTTCTATGACAAGATGAAATGGGGTCAACTTGCACTAAACAAGAAAAATCTCTTCCCTGAAACCCGAGTGGGGAGGCCTTGGCACAGGCTGCCCAGGGATGGGGTGTAGGCATCATTCCTGGAGGGGTTCAACAAGTGGGCAGACACGGTGTTTGAGGAGATGTTTAGTGGTTGGGGGGGATGTAGGGTGGATGACTGGACTTGACGATCTTGACTGTCTTTTCCAGCCTTGATGATTCCGTGATTCTCTGTCAGTAGAGGCTGCATCAGCAGATTATCTGTGAGGCCCTCGCTTTCTAAGCCTCAGTCTTCAGGAAAACAATTGTTTTCTGAAAACACCTTTACAAGTTTCTTAAGTTCAGCTGGGATTTTGTGGTCTCACACAGTAGTTTGCTGATCTGCTATAGCTACAGAACACAGTCATATGTTTTAATAAAGCAAATGAACAATAAATTCTTTAAGATCTGACCAGGTATTACGTTTGTACACAGTTATAAATGATGTTCAGCTACAGGCATCTGCAATCTATGTTCCCCAGTGCTTTGCTACTGCCTGTATTATGTATTGTACTAGTATTATGTGCTATTACCATGTACTGTATGTACTATTATGTAGTATTATATTGTTTTAGTAAAAAATGGAAGGAAGAGGTGAGGGACAGAGCAGGAGCATGTAAGCAGTATAATCAGCAGAATCAGTGTAGCAGCTCTATTTAATGAAAGGTCGTACTTCTGCACGTGAAGCTTAGATATACCTAGAGGCCACAGCCTTGTGAGCCAAGATTTTATGTTGTTTTGTAATATATACAGCAGTTGTCATATATTGTCATATAATGTCATATATTCTCCCTTTCTCTGCCTGATTCCATATATAACCTCACTTTATATGTATGTTTATATTAATATATTCATTGAGTACACATATGTGCTTATAATTTAATCTTATTTTAAACAGTTGGTAATTCGTGGGCCTCATAGGGATAATAATCGTCATAGAGGAGCGATGCCACTTTGCTAATAGCGTAGGAGTGTGACAGCAGCTCTACAACACTTCTTCCTTTCTGATTCTGCATTAGGCAAATGTGTTTCCATCTAATAACGAGCATGTATGATCACCGAAGCAAAAGCAAAGCTGAAATATGCCAATGGGTAGCCTGGCCAAGTAGAGTACATTGAGACAGCTATTTGCATCTTGAATATCTATTTCAGATGCCAAACATATTCACAAAGTCCTTGCAGGTGCTGAGTGGTCCTATCAGGGCCAACAACTCCAATAGGAAGTCTACTGGGATGTTCAAAGCTTTTCCATAAGGCAAGAGTTACCTAACAATCAAGAGCCTTGGGAACCCATCCCAAGTCCTTGGCTTCCTGGAGGAATTCAGGCTTTGGAGGCAACAGCTGAATTCTGGTTAGTATGGAAATTCCTGGAATCCTTGAAGCTTGCATTGAACCTAGAAAAGACACGATGGCTGCTTGCCCTGAAGAAACATGATGGGGGAGCACAGCCTGTCTGGCACAGCTTTCCCCAGCCTGCGGACCCCAGGAATCTGCCAGAAATCCAGGCAGGATTTGCTGTCTCCCATCTGGCTGGTTCAAAGTCTAGCCATCTGGGCAAAGAAACCTTCAGTTCCCGTCTTTGTAGCTTATTTAATTTAAAAAAAAAACTACAAGAGAGGGAAAAGTAAAAAAAATCAAGCAGATTTAACACTGAACTGCTATTCAAGGAAGTTTAACTTGAAGGCAGTACTGTGCCCATCAAATAATGTGCTCAGCTCAAATTGTGGCACTGTGACTTACTCGTGTTGCCCACTCACTCTGACAGTCACTCACTGGAAGTAGTAAAGTGTTGGCATTCACCATTTCTAATGTGGGTATAAAACACAAGGTCTCCAGAAGTGTGGGGACAGTTTCTGTCTGCTGCAGCCACTCTGATTTACCTGTAGGCTCTGAGCATGGCTTTGTCCTTGTGAGGACCTGTCACTGGAGAGATCTGCCAACATCCTGCTCTTCTCTAGGTCTCCTAGGACATTCTCAGGTCAGAAATGTTCCCACTAAATGGGTGCCTCTCTGTTTTGACATGCTTTACATCACAACACATGAAGCTCACTGATGCTTTTCTAGCTTTCATGTCCAAAGGTGGAAGAGCCTAGGATTCCCATGTCTGTAGTTCTCAGCCAGGCCAGGTCTCATCCTCTGCAAGGAACTGGGGATTTGAATAGTTGATTCCTCAAGCTGGATCCAGGAAATGTTAGGATGCAAATTGGAGCACATATCCATGCTAAAATAATACAATTAATGGAAATAATGGAAAAATAACAATTACTTTAGAGGACAGCTAGTATGGACATGCAAATACTATTATTGTAAGAAAAAACAAGCGTGGGTAGCTGCTAGATTTCATTTAAAGCAGTACCTGTCCACAAGTCTAAACTTAGGTGGAACTGCATTGCCAAGGAGAGATTGGGCCGTTAGCAACAGACAATCACACCATTGACAATCCTGATGTCAGCATCACTCCAGTGTGCCGCCAGTTTATCTTGGTAAGTGTACGTCATTCTCTCCACAACCACAACTGTATCCATTTCTGGGTAGTGAAAATTTTCTTAGCAGTTTGGGGCTGACTACTGATGTAGAGAGACCACATAACAAAGAAGGTACGGGTACCCTTTGTATTTGTTCCATGTGTCGTGAGGGACAAAGCGATCATAGACTCATTAGGGATTGGAAGGGCCCTCGAAAGATCATCCAGTCCAATCCTTCTGCCACAGCAGGATCACCTAGACCAACTCACGCAAGAACACATCTAGGCAGGTCTTGAACGTCTCCAGAGAAGGAGACTCCACTAGCCTCCTGGGCAGCCTGTTCCAGTGCTCCGTCACCCTCACTGTGAAGAAGTTCCTTCTGATATTGAGATGGAACCTCCTCTGTTCCAGCTTGCACACATTGCCCCTTGTCCTATCCCCAGATGACCTTAAGAAGAGCCTGGCTCTATCCTCCTGACACCCACCCCTCACATCTTTATAGACATGAATGAGGTCACCCCTCAGCCTCCTCTTCTCCAAGCTCAACAGACCCAGCTCCCTCAGCCTTTCTTCATAAGGGAGGTGCTCTACTTCCTTCACCATCTTTGTTGCTCTATGCTGGACACCCTCCAGCAGCTCTGTGTCCTTCTGGAACTGAGGGGCCCACAACTGGACACAATACTCCAGAAGCAGTCTCACCAGTGCAGAGTAGAGGGGGAGAAGAACCTCTCGCAATCTGCTAACCACTCCCCTTCTGATGCACCGCAGGATGCTGTTGGCCCTCTTGGCCACAAGAGCACATTGCTGGCTCATAGTCATCCTGCTGACCACTAGGTCCCCAAGGTCCCTTTCTCCTACAGGTCCTAGAGCTCCTACTCTCCAACAGATCAGTCCCCAACCTATACTGGTACTCGGGGTTGCTCTTGCTCAGATGCAGGACTCTACACTGACCGTTGTACTTTATTCAGTTTGCCTTTGCCCAGCTCTCTAGAATGAATGGCAGAACAGTCTGGTGGGGTGTCGGTGACACCACCCAGCTTTGTGTCATCAGCAAACTTGCTGACAGTGCACCCTAATCCCTCAACCAAGTCATTAATGAACTGCTTGAAGAGGACTGGTCCCAGTACTGATCCTTGGCGAATGTTTCAAAGTTACCTGATTCCACCATCATTTTCAAGCGAATGGAAATAACTCATAGGTCACTGAAAAGTACCCACATTCTTCTGTGAGAAAGGGTTAAATGCTTAGTTTTTGCTTTTGAGGTAGAGCTTCTGGTCAGATTTAGAGATGAACATTAGAGAGTTGTTTGAAGGCTTCGTTATAGTTCTTTCATAGCGATGAGTAGTCTTTCAGAAGAGACAATTTTGAAGTGGAAAGACCTGACACTTTCCATTTCTACAAGACTTTTTTGAATGATCAGTGCATCTATGTATTTAAAATTATTCCAGAGTTACTAATGCGGTGAACAATTAGCAGCAAAAGGAGCATCCCATAAATAAAAGGCAACAACAGCTGTATCTGTGTTGTGCAAGGATGTTCATAAAGATAAACTCTGATTGCAAACTGATTATCGCAGGTATGGCAGGACTCCTGGGAGGGTAATGATTTGTGTAGAGGCCCTAAAATGTGAGCTGAGTGACCCCGTGTCCAACACTCCCCCACAAAAGCAAGGTGTAAATTCGATTTTAAGGAAAGCTAACACTTTTCCTTCTGTTTTAAAGTTCTATTTTAAAGCAATTTCTTACCTACCAGATGGGTAATTTTGTCTTCACTTACATCTGTTAAGGTGCAAATTAATTTTCACTCCATGCTGCAAGTTAGACCTTTTTCGAACAGAAATTGTAACAGTAAGGTATAAATTCATTTCTGTGCTGGGACAATGCTCGTTCTGGATGTAGAAATATATTGCAGTCTGCAAATAGAGACAGATTTGGATTTGTGCTATTCTAATAATAAATAGATCCAGAGGGTAGAAAATATTCCTTGTTACGCTTTGGTTGAAAGTTTAAGGGAAGATAAAAGCCATTAGAAATTATATGTTGTTATATTATTTTCCTAATATCACTTAATATCGTTACTTTTAGGTGGAGGTTAGTTACTTCTAGAAGTAATCAGGGAGCTGATAGCGTGCAGAAAGGTAATTTTCTCTTTGAGATGGTTGTTGGTTGTGATTAATTGTCGTTTTTGACATGCACTCTTTTATGAAGCATGATTATTTAAAAGTTATGTGACTTTTTTACGTTGGCAATAGCTGGTACCATGAGACTTTCAGAGTTATTTCCAATTCTACTGCAAAACCTTCCTTATTTGTCATTTCTCGCGCTGCAGTGTTAAAAAATGAAATTTCAAAATTTAAAATTTCATTAGGCGGAAAAGCTAAAAAGAAAGGTTCACACTGATAATAATAAAATATCTCTAATTTTGAAAGTAATTTATTCCTATTATCAAAACAACTTCTTAAGTTCTCTGTATAGCTTTCATTTATTGTCATACACTTTGCATTGTGCCATCGTGTTGCAAACAGTATCTCCGGAAATTCAAACCCAAATCAAATGATGCAAGAGTGGGTGAAGAACACGTGCACATTTTTTGCCTCTAACCAATTTGGCCTCACGATACCCATAAATCAAAAGTGCATGAGTAGCTTTGTAAATTAACATTAATTAGAAGCACAAATTTCAATAGATTAAAAGAACGGAGCCCAACAACTCTATTTTCCCAGAAACACAAGCTTGTAAGTTTGTGCATACTGAAAACACTAAAATAAATATTAAATTAAAGTTATGATTAATTACATCAGATGACCAGAAATTGCAGGTGTTCTCTGAGGAAAAATGCACTTTGTAGCCCTGACGGTATAGCTGGCACAGGCAAACAATACTTCTAAATAAATAGAAATAGGTTTTAATAATACGGATGCCAAGGAGAATCAGTTGTGGTTTTACCTCAGTCAGTGAACACGCGCTCCTTCTATTAGAATAAGTAGTAGGGATTCTGGACTTTGCATCCATTAAAATCTTGTTCAGGCAGATGTGCTAAGTTTTAATGGTTATTTTAAAGCACAATGTAAAAAGAAAGGGGCCCAGGGGTCCTAGTGGACAGCAGGATGACTCTGAGCCAGCAATGTGTTCTGGTGGCAAAGAGGGCCAACAGCATCCTGAGGGGATCAGAAGGGTGATGGTTAGCAGATCAAAGGAGGTTCTTGTGTCCCTCTACTCTGCACTAATGAGACCTCATCTGAAGTATTGTGTCCAGTTCTGGGCCCTTCAGTTCAGGAAAGACACAGAGCTACTGGAGGGTGTCCAGCGTAGAGCAAGGAAGGTGACGAAGTAAGTAGAACAGCTCCCTTGTGAGGAAAGGCTGAGGGAGCTGGGTCTCTTGAGCTTGGAGAAGAGGAGGCTGAGGGGGGACCTCATTTATGTCTATAAAGATGTGAGGGGTGGGTGTCAGGAAGATGGAGCCAGGCTCTTCTCAAGGTCATCTGGTGATAGGACAAGGGACAATGTGTGCAAGCTGGAACAGAGGAGGTTCCCTATCAATATCAGCAGGAACTTCTTCCTAGTGAGGGTACTGGAGCACTGGTACAGGCTGTCCAGGGGAGTTGTGCAGGCTCCTTCTCGGGAGATATTCACGACCCAACTGGATGTGTTCCTGTGCGACTTGGTCTAGGTGATCCTGCTATGGGAGGGGGATTGGACTGGATGATCTTTTGAGGTCCCTTCCAATTCCTAATTATTCTATGATTCTATAATGTATACAGTTCACACCACCACAGTCCTCCAACCATCATGGTCCTCTAACAATGAATAAGTTTAGTGAATTAGATGATTCTATGGTTCTGTGATTCTGTTGTGTCTGAAAGACATAAATAATGTCACAAATACAGCAAACAGTGTACAGCTATTAGGTATGTGTTTCGCGTATCTGTAAATAGTCCCCAAAACATGTTGGGAATGTATGAGACCTTCAGATGAAGTGGTGCCAGTTCTAGAGATTTATGTAATGTTGTGCCTGCCTTTGATTTATGGCTTCATGTTGTTGGAGTTTGTTTTGAACTGGATCAATCCTGTCAACAGTTGTCCTGTTCTTTATAGGCTCTGTAAATAATCAAATCTAAATACATTTGTAGTTACCCACCTTGTCATATATAGCTGGTGAGCAATCTATTTCTGGTGAGCAGTAAAGAAATAGGGACGTACTTTCAAGGACTTCTTATTTGATTTGTATTTGTTGCTGCCTTTGGTTTCAGCACAGCAAAACATGCAAAGACGTTACATTGCTTCCTCAAGTGAGGCCTCAGGAAAGCAATTTCCACTTTTGAAGAAGACCGAGAGAGAAGCAAAGAGATCTTTTTCATTCTTGTTCCCAATCCCAAATGCACCTATTCTCTAAAAAGGCACGAAACACGTATCCGAATCCCCTAAATTTGACCATCAAAATTGAATATCCACAGTGAAAGCTAATTCTTAAGAATTCCCTTGAAATTTCAGCCGTACACATTTTTGTGCTGATGTTTTTGAAAATGGAGCAGTAAGCATTTTTTGTAATAGGAAAGAACTTCATTAAATCCTTCTCTGAGAAAAGTTTTCTTGAGGCCACTTCCACAGTAGTAGATTTTGGCTGTGTTCTACCTGAACAAAGGGTAGGCTGATGAATGAAAGCTCTAAAAAACCACTGAGTAGCTGAAAACCTTTTTGGTTTGCAATCCAATCCTGAATGCAAGCATAATAGCAGCTGCTGGTAGTGCTTTTTCTACAATATAGTTATACCTAGCTCTACTACCAAGTTCTCAACAGTTATAATCTCAGTCCCTATTACTTCCAGAAGTCTAATTTACTTCAGTGTGTTTTTGTTCCAGTGAAGAACTTTCAACTCATTATTTTTTTCCACTTGATGTCCTGAAACAGTTAATGTGGCTGAGGAATATTTATTCACTTCGGTTATTAAGAGTTCAATTTTCCTTGAAGAAAAAGGATCATGGTGGGGAATTGAAGAACTCCATCAACATCAAGTCGCTTCTCTTCTGCCAGCTATGTGTAGTAGATAGATTTTCAACCTTGTGCAAACTGTGGAGGGAATGTGTAACTTTTAACCAAAGGACCGAGACCAGTAGTTCAGCTTATATCTTCATATACATTCTTACACATGATCTCTATATAAGATCTTCTTATGTATTCATGCCCTGGACATGAATGCGTATTATTGACAAGTGTGCTGCTACAAAGCTCAGAGTTTTGAGAAATCCATGAAGTTGGTTTTGTATTATTCTTACTTTAAAGTATAAAACTGGTTCTTGCAGAACTCACTGCTGGGGTGCCAAAATAATTCTATTGTTAGGGCTGTGTGACTAGTGCCCTCACTCATAGACTACCAACTTACTAAGAGAGACACGCAGATTTAGAGCACCCCTGTGCTGTGTGGAGGGGATATGAAACAAGAAGCCGGTTAGTGCAGTGCTTTAGGAAACCAATCTGCTCTAGAAATTCATCATCTGAACCTAAAATTAGTGATAATGATAATGTCAGTAATTAAGACATAGAGTTCATGGCCTGTAGTAGGATGGTTGCAATAACCTTGTTTGCTTACCATGTCCTTTCAGCAAAGGATGAAATGACAAAATGAATGTTTACATCATAAATAACTTAATTTTTTTGGGGTGTTTATGGGCAATCTGGCTCTTCCCAGAATAGATATAAGTTCTCAGTTCATAACAGGCTATATAACTTATCCACATTGATTAAGGGGGGGGGAACCCTGGTTAAAAATTCAGTTTGTTTTCTGCAGCATTTTGTTCCAGAATGCTGTTCTAAAGTACAGAAATCTGGAATGGAGGTTTACTGCATACGTGTGCTTTCTGTACAGAGGAGTTCACTAGACTTGGAGTCTATACAGAGTTCTTACAGGGGGAAAGAAACAGTAGAAGGCTGTCTGTTTCAAATATGACTTTATTTTATGCATCAACTACGATTTTGTTCAGGTGTTAGTTGAAGACTCTTCAAATCTGATTGTATTTAACAAATCCACCTTTGATTATTTGATTCAAGTGGAGCGTTTCAAATGAAATAAAGCGGCATAACGAGCCAGAAGAGCCAAATGTGACTGAGACGCACGACAGACAATGAGTGAGTGAAGCCATATGCAAACATATGACTTAGCACTATGATATGTGGAATAACATAGTGTCAGCTACAGGGGGATTTGACTTCAGCTGTAAATCATAGTTATGGCTCAAAGGGCCACAGGATTAGGATGAGAGGCATGGGACAGTTAGACCATTACCATTACTCTTCCTGCAAGAGGCCCTATACTATTTCACAGGGTTTTCTAGCACAGGCAAAAGTAAAATCATTTTTTCTCACTGTGTGAAAATATTTCATGTAATTGTGAAATCTGAAATATGATTGTGTTAGAAATATATGTAAAGCCAAAATTATTAATACTCATTTCCCTTAGCACTGTAGTACAATTTTAAAAGTTTTATTCCTGTTAAGTTTCACAGGCTGATGCTTCTCGTGTCATTTTTAAGCTGTGAGGAGTTAGTTAATCTGTGATTTTAACTACTAATTGGATGTTTAAATTGATAAGCTGCAGCAAATCTGTTTCTGAGATGGCTTCCCTTCCCTGAGCTGCTCACTGCTCATCTTAAAGAGCTTCTGAAATGGAGAATGGAGTAGCTGTCACTTCTATGCCAAGGTGTGGGTGTTCCTGCAGAGATGAAGTCACGCTTCCCTTTGGAAGACAAGGGCAAAAGAGAGTGTTGCAAAGTATGTGACACCAGCAAGTGTCTTCTGATAGACAGCATGATACTTTAAAAAACATCATTTAGCATTAAAAATCTGAAAATAATAATAAAAGTAATCATTATCATCATAGTCTTCTTTTGGAAGGGAGCATTTGCGAGTTCTACAGGTCTATGTAACTTCTTACGAACATTCATGGTAAGAACAAAGCAGCAAGTTCAAACTGGTTTGAAGTTGGTTTGAAGAATATGAAGATACTTTCAGCATTGAAAAAATTCAACCTCCAGAGGAAACTTAGGGCATCTTGTGTGTGTTTCTCACATCTCTCCTTGAGCACCATCTTTGCCATGTCAACTGTGCCATGGGAATGGATTTTTGGAATCCATTAGTGCCAGTTTTGAGAGCCAACCCAACAGCATCCCCATCCAACCCAAGAGCATCCCCATAAGCCTCTGGATAGGTACAGCCTGTTTGGATTGTGATTTAAGTGCTACTGGAATGCTGTGCCCCTTTATGCCAAAGCAGAAATCTAAATGCAAAATCGTAGACCACAGCGATATCAAATATTTTCCTGGCTTAGTACAGGGAGATTTGTCTGCCAATCAACTCTGTTGCTTATTTATATGCCAGACCTCTCTTTAGTACTGGAAACTGCTAAAATTCAACGATGGCTTAGACTTTTTCAGCTGCCACACTTTTTAGTGTCTTGATTTATTTATTCTTCCTTATCCACTTAAATGAGTCAGAGAAATAGACGTTTCTTATGTGAGAGGTGAGAAATACTTGTGAGTGATTAGATGCATGTTCAGCAACCAAATGCTATTGCTGAGTTATTTCAGGTCATGGTACAAACACGTAATAGTACTCCAGGATCATACATGAAATTATTCTTCCATCGTTTCTTCATCAGAGCCAGCTTTTGTCTTAGTTAAGGACTGATTTTTTTTTCCAGTTAGGATATTTATGTGTTATAGTTCCATTCAAAGTACTCTGATATAATTAGTGATAGAGGCTTTTGTTCATATCACACTTCATCTAATTGTCTCAGGCTGTTATTTAAAAGCCTTCCTCCTGAAGGCTGTGGTTAATGTGGTTATACACTAATCAAAATGAGTTTCAATCTGTTCCAACAAATCCTAGCTTATCTTTAGATGAAGACTGTAACTATAGGTAAAGACTAGAGTGCTATTTAAGCTGTAAATGGATTGGTTTGTATTTTACTTAGAGGCTGGAGGGAAAAATGCTTTCCTTCATCTCTGCCTTGATCATTGTTAAACCCTCCTAAGATTTAGAGCTCTGTAGGCGCAGTCAGATGTTGAAGGAAGAAATATTTAGAAACCCAGAAATCCTTTTAAATGACATAAGCCACCTAACCTTGGTGAGAATTCAGCTGCTACCACTTGCCTGTCTACCAGATCTCATTCTGTCATTCCATCTGAAGCTCGTGGTCTTGATACCCTTGTAGCAGCCACAGCAGCAACTCGCATCCTTGCTTGTTCATTCTGATGCTCGCTTGCCACTGCTCTGGGAAAAGCTTTCAAATAGAAAGTGAGCAGGAAAGGCAATCTTTCTCTTTTCAGAGTCAATTCTTAGGGAAATATCTATTGATGCAGTCTACTCTCATTACTTCTGCTGGACATTTCTACACAACTACAAGAGGATGACTTACAGTTTTATGTTGAGTTCCAGTTTCACTTGCAAGTGGACTGGGTGCAATGCTGGTTGTAGAGTTTGATCTTTGTACTTTAAAATCTGAAAAATGTATTTCATCTTCAAAGTGTATGTATAATGGAATAATCTGACAGATAGGTTGCTGGTGAAGGGAGGTCAGTGGAATGCTTCTGGAAATCAAAGCCAGTCTGAGCTCAGTAGGGATTTATGTCTGTTGCCTCTTGATGCTACTTCACATAGTATCTCAATGGTAATGGCATCAGTTAGCATCAGAGAGCCATGTTCTCATTATTTCATGTGTACATGGGTAGCTCAGAGAGAAAAAAGAGAGTGGGAAATGTAGAGTTGCTTCTGAAGAACCCTTACCTGTATAACCAAGTGGTCATGCAAATAAAACAGCAAAGAATAAATAAATCTAAGGTTATTGATAGAAAGAACAAGAAAGTTTGTGGTTAATTTTTGGACCTGGGGAGTAATTTTTCTGCTAAGCAGGTCTTATACCTTCTTTATTCCTGTCTTCCTCAATCTTCTGTACTTTCACTCAAGACATACCTATTGCATACCTTCCTTAGTATAAAAGGAAGGATGAATGTCAAAATCCAACACAGCTAACTCAAAAGTAAAGATTTACATTTAAATATTTTCCTGTGGCTTCGTCATCAGTGTTAGCATATAGGATCATAGAATCATTAGGGATCTGAAGGGACCTCAAAAGATCATCTAGTCCAATCCTCCTGCCAGAGCAGGATCACCTAGACCAAGTCACACAGGAACACATCCAGGTGGGTCTTGAAAGTCTCCAGAGAAAGACACTCCGCAACCCTCCTGGGCAGCCTGTTCCAGTGCTCTGTGACTCCCACTGGGAAGAAGTTCCTGTTGATATTTTCTAGATGACCTTGAGAAGTGCCTGGTTCCATNCAGAACTGGACACAATACTCCAGATGTGGTTCTATTTAGCTGTGGAGGAGTAACTTATTGGTTGAAAGTAGTTCTGTGGAAAATTACTGTCTGTTCTCTACTGTATGTAATAGAGTCTGACTACATGAACTCAATCATTTTAGGCCATAGCTTGCATGAGAGTATGAGCAATAGTCTTTTATTCATCTAGCTAATCTGGAGAAGGCTTTATAAAAAGATATGGTGATGTTAGGTCATAGTCTGGACTTGATGATCTCAGAGGTCTTT
>VZRI01013037.1:197107-240515 GCA_013397515.1 Upupa epops
CTCTTCTTGAGCGGAGAGGCCCAGAACTGGACACAATACTCCAGATGTGGTTCTATTTAGCTGTGGAGGAGTAACTTATTGGTTGAAAGTAGTTCTGTGGAAAATTACTGTCTGTTCTCTACTGTATGTAGTAGAGTCTGACTTGCAAAATTGGAACAACTACATGAACTCAATCATTTTAGGCCACAGCTTGCATGAGAGTATGAGCAATAGTCTTTTATTCATCTAGCTAATCTGGAGAAGGCTTTATAAAAAGATATGGTGATGTTAGGTCATAGTCTGGACTTGATGATCTCAGAGGTCTTTTTCAGCCTTCTGACTTTGTGAAAATTAAGCTTCTATTAACTTGTCCGAAACATAAACTATAAAACTATTAGAATTGAAGGGACCCTGAAAGAAGCCATCCTTTGTCACAGAAGCCTTTTCTACATCACAGAATCAATGCAGTCTGGTGCAGAATATCACTACTAAAATGTTCCTCTACAGCAGATCATCAGCATTTGGTTCCTGCATTTTGTTCCTTTCAAAACTAGGATCTGTGAGACAGGAGTGTTCTTGTGGCATGCAGTCTAGTAGGAAAGTCCTTCAAGTAATCCCCAGATTCTACTGACAGACTGAAAACTTCAGGAGATCCATCCTGACTAGGTAAGCCACCTCAAACAGACCACAATGTCCAGTTTCTTGCTCTTTGTGGAGAAAACCAAGAAGACGACATCCTGTAAACTAAGTTCTACTTGCCAATGGTTTGGCCTGAATTCTTCCTGAAGGAAAATGAAGCAGAAATGTTCAGGGCTTCACTAGAGAGCCTTCTTTAAAACAAAAAGTAATGGAAATTACTGTGTAGTTTTTGGGATAAAAGGAAGAACTCCTCATAAATACTCAAACTGTAGAGAAATGGCAACTCAAAAGGGATTACATTCACACCCTGTATTTCTTGATCACTAGTACTGTCCTGTCGGGAACAAATAATTGCGTGATTAACTGTGATCTTAAATAATGACCTTCTGAATGACTCTAAAAAAACTACGCACCTGGGAGATTTAAGCACTATACTAAGTACCTGTAAGAGCAAGCTGAAAGTGGTAATTATACCGAAAGCTAGAGTAATTGTTAGGGGATCAATTGTCAAACACTGGCAAACTTAAGAACAGGTAAGGAAAGGTCAGTACACAGGTTCACGTGACTTCAGTGATTTGCAGATAATTAAGGACCAGCTTAGAACGCAGCGTGAGGAAAAGAAAAAGCTATGTAGTTTACTTTCATTGAGTGACATTTAAAGGGATGCAGGATGCAAGTTTTTTTCTTTAGAGTGGAGTGGGCTATACAAAATAATAAATCATCCCTTCCTTCTCCTCAGTTGCAAAGTTTAGCTGTTAAAAAGTGATGGCTTTCAACTGAAGTTTCTGCTTTGGCGGAGGGGTTGGATTCAATTGTCTCTAGAGGTGCCTTCCAACCCCTAATATTCCAGGGTTCTAGGTAATGCTGAACTGTTCTCCTCTGTTATCCCTCAGAGTAGCTTTGCCACCGGAGAAAGTATCTCAAAGGTAAGGGACAAGAAATTTCTGGTTGTTTTTCTTCACTAGGTTTCCATTACCAAACTTTTCTAGCAAGATGGGGAGAGGCTTTCTGCCTTGTATGGGCTGGAGTTTCCTAGTGTGGACATCTGCTGGTGGCAGGATTTCAAAGGCATTTACGACAGGAGTATTATAACTTCACACTGTTCTGGGTCTTTACCCTCTGTTCTGGTTTTGGCTGGGATGGAATTAATTTCCTTCATAGCAGCCCATATGGTGCTGTGCTCTGCGTTTTGGGCTAAAACAGTGTTGGTAGCACTTCAGTGCTTTGGCTGTTGTTAAATAGTCCTTGCACAGCATCAAGGCTTTCTAGTTTTTCCTACTCTGGCCCTCCAATAAGTAGGCAAGAGGTTGGGAAGAGTGCAACCAGGACAGCTGAACCCAGCTGACCAAAGGCTCAGGATCCCATATGACATCACATGCAGAAATCCTGTCTGGAGGAAAGGAGAAGGAGTATGAACACACGTATTTGGGGCATTTGTTTTCCCACATAGTCATTTCCTGCTTTCCTAGAAGTGACTGTAGCTCAGCCTACTGGTGGGTAGCAGTGAATATCTTGTTTTACTTTGCTTGCACACACAACTTCTGATTTATCTATCAAACTGTCTTTCTTTCATTTCAAAATTCCTCACTTCCTTCTATTTTCAGCCCATCCCACAGGAGAGGAGAGTGAGTGGCAGGGTGAATGCCATGATGTCCATCGCTCTCCTCACCTTATAACAACATGGCTGCTAGGAGAGGGTAGTGTGGCTAGTCTTTCATGGTAAGATTTGTATGTCAGAAGAGGAGTATTTCCATATTTCTCTTAGCTTGGCAGTATGTTGCCTTAGTTAACTCTAGACATACTGCTAAATGATGGGGATAGAATCATCAGGGATCAGAAGGGACCTCAAAAGATCATCCAGTCCAATCACCCTGCCACAGCAGGATCACCTAGACCAAGTCACACAGGAACATAGCCAGGTGGGTCTGGAACATCTCCAGAGGAAACTCCACAACCCCCCTGGGCAGCCTGTTCCAGTGTTTCATTATCCTCCCTGGGAAGAAGTTCCTGATGATATTTAGATGGAACCTCCTCTGTTCCAGCTGGCACCCATTGCCCCTTGTCCTATCACCAAATGACCTTGACAAGAGCCTAGCTCCATCCTCCTGACACCCACCCCTCACAGATTTAGAGTCATAATGAGATGACCCCTCAGCCTCCTCTTCTCCAAGCTCAAGAGACCCAGCTCTCTCAGCCTTTCCTCATAAGAGAGGTGTTCTACTTCCTTCATCATCTTCGTTGCTCTACGCTGGACACCCTGCAGCAGCTCTGTGTCCTTCTTGAACTGAGGGGCTTATCTAGTCCAATCCCCTTGCCACAGCAGGATCACTCAGACCAAGTCCAGGCGTGTTTCAAACATCTCCAGAGAAGGAGACTCCAGAAACGCCCCAGGCAGCCCCCTGGGGAAGTAATAGAATCACAGAATCAGTCAGGGAGGGACCACAGGATCATTTAGTTCCAACCCTTCCAGTCCCATGGGCAGGGACACCCCACCCTAGAGCAGGCTGGCCAGAGCCTCATCCAGCCCAGCCTTAAACAGCTCCAGGGACGGGGCCCCAACCACCTCCCTGGGCAACCCATTCCAGGCTCTCCCCACTCTCACGGTGAGGAACTTCCTCCTCACATCAAGGCTAAATCTCCCCATCTCCAGCTTTGCTCCATTCACCCTAGTCCTCTCACTACCTGAGATCCTAAAATGCCCCCCCCCAGCTCTTTTGTAGCCCCCTTCAGATACTGGAAGCCACAATAAGGTCACCTCGGAGCCTCCTCAGAGTAAGAGGGAATTTTCTAAGGTCCAGGAGACAGCAGGGATGTCACTGACAGAGCTTTGACAGTTTCTCCTTCCCTACAGAGGTGGTCATTTCCCATAGATGACTGTCTATGCAAATGAAGGTTTTGCATGGTTAACGATGGACAAATCATGCAGGGTGAATATGAAGCTTCTAAGGCAAACGATAGCTTTGTGTGTTTATATTTGACAACCAAAGATTGATACAGCAAACACTGCTTTGTGTGCTGCTTCCCTCGAGGCGTCATCTTAACAGTCTGTTTGATGGCCTCACCTTTCCTGTCAGCTGACGTCATGGAAGAGCTCTCTAACACCTAGAGCAGCTGCTTATCTAAACACGAAATGTCATGCAAGTGTCTCTAGAGCATTTTGATGCTCTATTGTTAAATGTTTTCTTTCAGCAGAGTTATGCACCTGTGGCCTGTTCAGGAGGCTGATCTCTTCTGAAGAGCTTTTTTCATACATCTGAAGTGCTCTGTAAGAGATTGGTGTTTGTGTGCAGTAGGTACTCTTAGTATCTCTCCTGTTCCAGTCTTCTCTGTCATCCATCAGCACATACCTTCATATGCATCCCTTGGTCTGCAGTTTGGGTTCTTTTTGACCTCTTTCGTGGCCAGAAGCATTTTCTATACTCCTCTCATTTGCAATACTCTTCTTCCCTTTGGGTCCACTCTGTTCTTAGTTTTTTACTGGTGGTCTATGTCAGGTTCTTCCTACAGAGGATTCTGCTTCTGCCTATTCATTCTGGGGAGCTGGATGCAATACCAGGATGCTCATTTCAATCCAACCAGTTGCTCATTTCAATCCAACCAGTTGCTCATTTCAATCTGACCTGGAAACCTTCAGGTGAATATGACAATAATACAATAGAAACACAAGAGCATGTGCCAGCAGATGCTGAAGCCAGAATCCCAGAACTATCACACATCTGATTTCCCAGCTTTTTCAAAAAGTCAGAAATACAGGCTGAATAATTTGTTATAGGAATTGGGTCAGAGATTGAAACTTGTATAAGTTACAGAAAACTTTGTTGCCGACAGATTTACTTGCACTAGTTGCAGGTAGACTATGCTCGATCTGTTCAATTTTATAATGGCAATAATTGTTTAGATTAAAGATGACAAGCCTGGATATAAAGCAAGCACTGAATATAGAGGAGACAGTAGAATGATGAAGATAATGAGAGAAAACAGTCAATGTATTTGGTACCAACTATCTTGCTGATAGCTGAAGTCAAGTCAAATCATTCAGTCCAATTCCTCTGCCACAGCAGGATCACCTAGATCAAGTCCAAGAGGGTTTCAAATATTTCCAGAGAAGGAGACCCCACAAATCCCCTAGGCAGTCCCCTCCAGTGCCCTGTCACCCTCACTGGAAAGAGGTTATAGAATCACAGAATCAGTCCAGGTTGACAGGGATTACAGGATCATCCAGTTCCAACCCCCCTACCATGGCCAGGGACACCCCACTCTAGATCAGGATGGCCAGAGCCTCATCCAGCCCGGCCTTAAACACCTCCAGGGACGGGGCTGCAACCACCTCCTTGGACAACCGATTCCAGGCTCTCCCCACTCTCACGGTGAAGAACTTCCTCCTCACATCAAGCCTAAATTTCTACTTCTGCAAATGGATTCTGCAAACTGGCTTGGTGGCACTGAATGCTGGAAGAGCTGAACCGTGAAAGTGTTTACAGGCTGGTCCTTTTGGAATAAGTCCCACCGGAATGAACAGAACATATTTGAAGTATCAGGAGGTTTATGCCACCCTAGAATAAGGTACAATCACTTCAGTTAGGAATACTGGAAATTTAATTTTTAACTTTAACACTTGTATTTGAGAAAAAATTGGTAATGGGAAATGATTATCAGCTAGAGGTGTTCCTAAGCACATTGCCAAATTTACTGCAAGTCAGGAAACATCATAACAAGATTAATGTTGTTGCAGCTGTGCTTCCACAGCAAGGATCTAAAATTTTGGGCTACAGACCTGAGCACTTGTGAGTCACTTGAGCACTTTTTGCTGATGCCCTGGAATTCAATCCTCTGCAGAAGCTAAATAAACTTCATTTTTGAAGAATGACCTCCCTCTCCCCTCTTCATCCTTCTCAGTTACACTTTTTCTACATAATAATTTCACATTTCTGAGTATCCACAGGAGATTTCTGTACCTTCGGCAGTGAGCTAGGTTTTTAAAGGTCTCCATTTGCAATTAAATAAATTCTCCAAATAGACAATTTGAATTCCTAACTTGGCCAATTTGATAAGTGGTTTCCACGGTGATGAACTCCTAGCATTCGGAGAAGGGTGGGTTCAGCTGATGGTTAAGGATGACGTGTAGGTTTTGGATTCAGTGCTGTGACCTTTGGAGAGAACTTGTATCTACTGTGAGCATTGAAGTTCAGTGTTATAATCAAGACTGAATTCTTGTCAGCTATAGGCTTCCTTGCTTTCTGCTCTCCAGTGTGACTATGAAACAAAAGATAATATATTCTGTCAACAGAGTGAAATAATGCTGCTAGGTAATAGAGTTTGAAATGTTTACAAACCTGTAAATGAAAACTGCTCCATTAATATGAAAGAATATAATCAAATTCCTTCATGATAATTGCTACATGCATAATATTGCACGACACAGCTATTTTTAGCACATTAGTTAAAGGTTTTATAGACGTGGAAAGGCAGTAACTGTTCATAAGTATTAGCTTCTGTTATGCAAAAGAATGTTCCGTCACATCCTCTCATTAAGTGTTAAAGGCCTCATTCTGTTGCGGGCCAAGTCTGGTTTTTGAACATGGAAGATAACAGTGTAATTACACATTCTGACTCACAAGTGTGTTTGACTGCCCATCCAAAACAGAGACAGTCTTCTCCCGCACGGTGTTGGAAAATCACAGAATAATCCTGGTTGGAAAGGACCTCCCAGATCCCCGAGTCCAACCATCCCCACACCAACAAAAAAAATCAGTCCCTGAGAGGCTGACAAACACAACCTGACCCCCTCCCTGCTGCCACTTGAGCAGGGAGTGAAGCACCATGTCTACACAGTTCTTCAACGCCTCCAGGGATGGGGATTCAACTACCTCCGTGGAAAAGCTCTACCAGTGCCTCACTACTCTTTCTGCAAACAATTTCTTCCTCAGATCCAATGATAGGAGAAAGTAAGAGGGGAAAAACCTTGTCAAGAAAAAGCAGTTGAACACAGCAAGAGCTAAGGCCATGTGCTGAATCATTTTCTTCTTGACTTCACATGTTCAGACACTTGCCAAGAAGGGATTCGGTATGTGTTGCAGATGCCACTGAAGACAGTTAGGTTCAGCTACTCTAGCTAGGTCATCCTCCTAGTTCTTTCCCATCACCAGCATCCTTGTGAGGGGGTAATGTTGGAGAGACCCCCTGAAATGTGTGAGCACGGCTCAGCAACAGCCCAAACACTGGCGTGTTATCAACACCTTTCTAGTTACCAACACAAGGCACAGCACCATGAGGGCTGCTATGGTTAATATTAACTCCATGTCAACCGGACCAAATAAGCATAAAAATGGAACAAGTAGAAGGCAGTGCTGTCATCAGATAGTGAATACACGAGCATTTATTTGTTTGAGATAAGTTTGTTGGAAATTAATCATTGAATGTGCAGAGAAGATGACAGCTCCGTCTTTGTGCAAGGAAAAGCACTCATTTACTCCACCGCAAAAATTCAGAAAAAGGAACATCTCTAGATTACCAGATGTCATTGAAGACTATGAAGCCTTTTGGGAGTTTGCTCATTGTTCCTAAAGAAACATGATAATTTGTTCTGGGAATTTGAAACCACCACACAGAATTAGACAGATATTTTTGAAACACTGTCGTAAAATTTTCTCTTTTAACTTTTGTGCAGGAAAATCGAGAGAGAAACAGAAAAAGAGAGGCTCATAGAGAGGGAAGCAGTTTGCAGCCCAACCAATCTCTGACAATTCAGTAGGAGATACAAAGAATACGGGGAAGAATGGCTCAGGATACGTGAAGTGAGCTGAGAGTCTCCTTGTATGTAATCTTTCCAAAAAAATCTATGTGGAGTATTCCAGTTCCAAGGGGGGTTCATGTTACAAATAAGAAAATCAAACTAATGCTGAGACCAAATCTGCATTGCTCACAAGTAGAATACATGAGAGAAATGGCAAAGAAAGGAAAATAGAGATATTAGAAAAGTTAATTGTGGTCTTCCTGGCATGAACATAAACTGCAGTGCTCTATTGGAGATTTCTATATCAATGCAGAACTAAAAGAGAAAAGAAATAATCACCTTTTGGAGCATTTGTTTGTGATGTCTTCTAGCTGGTGATCACTTTTGAAGACCAATCCATTGTGTGTTCAGACAACTTCATTTCTAAAGGATGAAGCATAAAAGAAAGGATGGAGGATAACGAGTCAGAGAATTTTGTTCACACTACTACTAATATGTAGGTTATTTCAACCTATAGTAATAGCTCTCATTCTAATGAAAATCTGGCACAAAAAGGCTCTGTTTAATCTACCTTTGAAATTTCAATAGCTAAAGCCAAATTCACTACAGAGAATAGTCTGTGGTGGGCTGAAAATACTCTTAATCAGAAATATAATGATACAGCAAGTGTAGGGTGCATCCTTTGTGAGTCTAGAAGGACAGCAGTTAACTTCAAAAGCTTAACAACTATTTCCTGTGATCTTCCTTTCTAATCAGTAGAGTAGATTTCTCCCCCAACAAACCATACATAGGTCTTACTTTCCTTTTATTTAGATCAGACGTGATGAGTCACTTTAGTTCTATGACTCTACGTGTACATTAAACCATTATCTACCCACTGAGGTCTTCTGGAACATTAAGCTTGCTCCTTGCTAGATTATTCATGCTCTGGGGTGAACATCTTAAGTACATCCTGGAGACTCAAGTATCTTCTCATAACTTTTTAAGGCTGTTAGATACCATTTTATTGCACTGACCTAATTTCCAGGCTGTGGAATCACACCTCAGACTGTTTCAAGCCTCTACATTATGTCTACAAAACACTTTTTAGAAGCATACTCAGCCTTGTTTCAAGTTTCAGTTAGGTGAAGACTTTCAACACCTGTCCAGGTATCTACATCAAGCAATTCACTCAGGTCTCGCCTTCCTGCTTTCAGACTTTAACAACAAGAGGATCTGTTTTCTTGTACTGGCCGTTAAGTCTACCTCACCTCTTCACATATGTTTTGGTAGGCCAGGACTGATTGACTGATTAATTAATTGATTTATGGATTATTCCAACTTGGAGGTTCACAGGAGTACTTTAAAATAAGTTTGTGGGTTGTTTGTTTAATATTCACTCATGGCTGTCATGTAAAATTCTTGCTAACCCTTTGAGGTTCCCTTTGAAGAAAAAACACCTTAACTACACACAGATGCCTCAGTAACAGGGTATTTCAGTGAATGCCGTTAGTGGAGAAGCCTCCTTTCTCCTGTTTGATATTTCCTTGCTCTATATCCCAGGATTATGCTCACCCTTTTAGCTACAGCCTTTCTCTCTTCATTTCATTATCTATTTTGACCCTTAAATCCCTCTCAATGTCACTGCAATCCAGAATGCAGCTCTTCTTATAAGTACGACCTACATTCTTATTTCCTGGTGTCTGAACCCATGCTTGGCTACACTAAAGCTTCATTTATCCAAAGAAATTCGGCTTTCAGACCAACAGCTTGTCCCATCAGTATTGAACATTCTGCACGCTGCCACATCATTGCAAAATTATACCAGAAAACTCAGTATTTTCTTTACAAATACTGCTCAAGTTATTGTCTCCACCAAAGCAAGAAGAAATCTGAGACATCATTTCAGAAAATAATCCTTTGTGGATGATTATTTCTTATCTCTAAAACTTTTGTAATCTACCAGTGAAGTAGTTCTTCACCCATTCCACTTGATTTTATATGCATTACTCTGTATCTTCCCTACACAGATAACAGTGTACAAATTCACTTGACTTTTAGCAGAGTGCCTACACCTGAAATACAGTGCACTTATCTACTGCTTCTCTGCTTGTCACTGGTTGGCTAGGAATGTCCAATGTGAATGAAGGGGAGCCTGGATCGCTGGGCCAAAAGATGGGAAGTGCTCACTCATCCCTTATGGGTAACAGGCAAAAGACAGACTAGACTTGGAAAAACAAAATCAGATTTAATGTAAATTATGAAAAACTATCAGAAAATACAGAGAGAGATACACACAGTTTTTTAACGGCAGCTTGTCCAGCCTGAGCCTGCTACCTCCTTCATTTCAAGGGAAAACCCTCTCACATTTCTTCTCTGTGCCATCATGGGATTCCCCCCAGCACAGGAGACAAATCATCGTAGAATCAGAGAATCATTAGGGATCTGAAGGGACCTGTTCCAATGCTTCGTTACCCTCCCTGGGAAGGAGTTCCTGATGGTATTTGTATGGAACTTCCTCTGTTCCAGCTTGCACCCTTTGCCCCCTGTCCCATCACTAGGTGACCTTGAGAAGAGCCTGGCTCCATCCTCCTGACACCCACCCCTCACATATTTATAGACATGAATGAGGTCTTCCCTCATCCTCCTCCTCTCCAAGCTAAAGAGACCCAGCTCCCTCAGCACTTCCTCATAAGGGAGCTCTTCTTCTTCCTTCATCATCTTTGTTGTTCTATGCTGGATACCCTCTTGTTCTTCTTGAACTGAGGGGCCCAGAACTAGACAGAATACTCTAGATGCAGTGTCACTAGTGCAGAGTAGATGGGGAGAAGAACCTCTCTTATCTGCTAGCTACCCCCGTTCTGATCCCCCCTCCAGGATGCTGTTGGCCCTCTTGGCCACAAGAGCACATTGCTGGCTCATAGTCATCCTTCTGTCCACCAGGACCTCCAGGTCCCTATGTCCTACACTGCTCTCCAACAAGTCCTCCCATGAGCTTCTCTGGCTAGTATGGTATGTTTTCTGTGGGCTGCTTTTCTCCCAGTGATGAACCACTGCAGCCCATATATTTTCTTCAGAGACATGGCCTCCGTCAGGGTCCATCCCCTGCACTTGTTCTACGACATCCATTTACAGGGACTTTTCTTTCACTAATCTCTGGGGTTTGCACAGACTCGTTCTCTCTCCTCCTTTCACTACAATGCTGAATGGAAAATGGCTGTGTCATAATTGCAGGGTTTGAAGTGGAATGCAGAGCATTATATTATGGACAAATTAAGGCATAAAAAGATGTAACTGCTATCGCTTTTGTTTTCATGGACTCGTTCTGCACTTTTGTTTTACACTTAAAACCTTTCTGCATTCTCCAAAGTATTAAAACATCTGACAGCAAATACATAAACTAAAGGAAGTCATCTAGGGAAACAGAGTGAGTTGCTTCTTTCTCTTTGGCACAGCACACCACCTGACCATGCAGTGATAAATTGACAGTTTAACTTAGGAAAAAGAATGATATACAGACGTCAGAAAACTTCTTTGTCGCTCTCTCAATGCAGATCGAGTTGTCCTGCCTTTCAAACGAAACGTGACACTGTCTGCTGCCATTTCCCATGAAATATGGTGACACTGGGTTATTTAGCTTTTGAGATATTCCATCAGCGGGAGAGGTTTGTTGAGGCAGAGGGGCAGTATAACCAATTGAATTCATCCACATTTACTGCTGGCATTGTTGCACACATAAATCACTGATCCAAAGGGAAAATGAAGTTCAGGCCAACTTTTTCTCTCGGCTTTAAGCACACACTTCTCATCCTAACACCTTTCAAACAGCAATGAGACATGTCAAGTTTAGCCATCATTGCTTCATGTCAGTCTTAATTCTTTCCTAACATCCGTGTGTCCTAGTGTCTTAAAACAAGTGACTATGTGTTAGAGCATGGATTTGTACTTAAGAAGGAAGAGTTTTCCCCTTTGTAGGTGTAACCTCACTTTCTTTTAAAGGTAGTAGGGTTTTTATTAGGACATTGGAGCAACAAAGAAGTAAATTGTAAACATTTATCATCTAAGCGTTGCATTTATTGATTTTCTCATGTAGAGTACTTTGGGTACGTATTGATATATGTTCGTACCAATGGAAAACGAAAGGTTATAACAGTTCACTGACTCTGGATCATCCCCCGTGAGAGCTAGAAAACTTGGTTATAAAGTGCCCGAGTTGGGCATTATCCATTTATTGTACTTTAAATGCACTCTTTGAACCTTAAATAAAGCTGAGGGGCGATTTAACCTCCTGGTGTAGTCCAGCTGAAGTGATTCATTTTGTCTCTCTGTGCTCATGCATTTCTGCCTGTGCTTGCCATAGTTTATTGTTAGACTTCCTTCAGTAACTATGAAGTATGTTGGCATCAGAATCCAAATCATAGAGTATAACATCAAATAGAACCTCAGAGGCCCAATAAATAAGAATTCAACCATCTTTCTCAGCCATGGAGGGAAAGCAGTCTCTATTTATCTTCTTAAGGACTAGTCTGCTAATTTCCTTGCTTGCTTTCCCCACTGCAATGGGAAGATAGAGAGTTCCCAGCTATCCTGTGATGTGCCTTCTCTTGAGAATATGAGACACAATTCTGACCAGGAAGTTTTCCCTGTAAGGGGAATGAAGAGTCAAAAATAACAAGGTGGAGAAGAACTAGACAGGACTGGGACTTGAGGTGTAAAAGTACACTACCTTAGCAGAGACATTAGGGATACTTTCAGCTTGCTCTTCATATCTTTTCATGCTCTGAGAGACATGTCACCACGCTGGAAGTATTCTCTATTCCTCTCTCTTAGGGAGTGTTGCTTCCCTCTTTCTCTAGTACATTCAGGAAGCACAGTAGTTCTCTGGCAAATTCCCAGGCAGAACAGAACACACAGGCTGTTGCTGGTGAAACACACTCCACCTTCATATCTTTGTCCAGATTAGAAATGGTGTTTAAGGGTATTTAGTCTCGTCTAACCTTTGCTTTAAAACGACGTTAAAACCAAAGCAAATCAGGTCTTGACTTGGCTGGTGTGTAGATTGACAGTGCTGTTCCAAAGGAACCTTCCTCAGACAGCTCTGTTTATAAATCTCAAGAACTGGTGGAAAACTGGCAAGGAGAGCGAAGTCAACGCTGCTGCATTTTCTGGCACATTTTGGTATTCAGTGGAAAGTACCAGGGAAGAAGACACAAATCATAACTGCAGGTTGTCAGAGTGCCCACAATTTGCTGTTATTAATGTTTTCAGTTGCCATCACCCAGTTGCCTACTGATATTTTACTCTGAAACACCTCAAGCTGGAGTGGACAGAAGGATGACTATGAACTAGCATTGTGCTCTTCTCACAGCACAGCACACACTATGTCACAGCAACAGGCATTGGGACATCTCTAAATCAATAGCTCACACAGACCACTACCGCATCTTATAGGAAAACATTCCACAGGGGACTCTTTTTCCCAAGTAGTTGTGTCCAGTGTACAGCAATGAAGATGATGGTAGAACAGCTCCCTTATGAAGAAAGGCTGAGGGTGCTGGGTCTCTTGAGCTTGGAGAAGAGGAGATTGAGGAGTGGCCTCATTCATGTCTACAAATATGTGAGGGGTGGGTGTCAGGAGGATGGAGCCAGGCTCTTCTCAAGGTCATCTGGTGATAGGAAAAAGGGCAATGAGTGCAAGCTGGAACATAGGTGGCTTCATATAAATATCAGCAGGAACTTCTTCCCAGTGAGGGTAACAGAGCTTTGGAACAGGCTGCCCAGGGGGGTTATGGAGTCTCCTTCTCTAGAGATGTTCCAGACCTGCCTGGTTGTGTTCCTGTGTGATTTGATCTAGGTGATCCTGCTGTGGCAGGGGGATTGGACTAGATGATCTTTCGAGGTCCCTTCCATTCCCTAATGATTTTATGATTCTGTGCCAAGGATGTTGAATTCATGTCTTCACATGATATTTTCCATCAGAAGGTATGAAGAAATTCTTTTGGGTAAAAATCATTGCCCCTCCGGTGCCATGAGAAGGTCTTAATTTACCAGTTGTATGAAGACTCTGACCCCTCATATTAAATTCAGGTGATCACAGGAAACATCTAACCTTCATAGCCAAGTTATGTCTGTAGTTCAGCACAGTGAAATTAATCTCACAGACATTTATCTGTACATGTATAATTTTGCTTTTCCCACTTAAATCCAGAAGAAAAAGACTCTCAGCTTCTTACCTCAAAGTAGCTATCATCAAGGTTTCATAGGAGGTGAATGACATCACTTAGAAGCCTGGCCCTAAACCATCTTTACTGAAAGCTCATCTTGAATGATCCTCAGGCACCATGGCACAAGGACTGCACTGCTCCCATCTCCTACGCAAAACGAAGTTACAAACAAAACTATATAAAATGATGCACAGATAAAAAAGCCCAAAAGCTATCTTTGAGACTCAGAAACAAAACTTCCTGAGGAAGTTCTGCAGAGTTTGTGCTGGGAGCTGAGAAAGAAAATGTTCACAGAAGGCTCATCGGCTTAGGCTGAACAGACAGCATGGTGAATGGTGCTTTCATCCTCTCAACTGAGATCAGTTTTCATTGACCTAAAGCAGCACTGTCAGCTATGCAGACAAACTGTTTGCACCAGATTTTCTGCCTTTCCCTCAGAATAGAGAAGAAGGGGAAAAGGATGAATTCTCCCGGGAATCTGCATGCTTTTGTGTGAATGTGTTTGACTAGCACCTGACTGCTAATGCTGATTTACTATAGATTTCTTTCTAGTGGAAGGGCATGCTCTCCTGCAAGTGTGCATGGGTATGATTTACATTGCCACTAATTTATGGTTTACTCTGCAAACCCTAGGGATAGGTAACAAAAATCTAGCAGTCAAAGTTCTACTTTAATGTCAATTTTCACACAGAGGTCTCCTTAGACACTACATTCACTAAAGGGAATTGACAAGTACAGCTTAGAGAAAAAGCTAAGGAAAAAGGAAAGGATCTTTTCTAGAGGAAACAGAGAATATATTGTGGTGAAAAAGCCAACGTGATAGGTCTTAGTAGCTGGATCCATATACAGACTTGCTACCAAAAAAGTACAGTACAGAATGTACTGTAAAGTACAGAATGTTCTGGCTTAATAGAATTAATTAATCACTGTGATTTGAATGTAATTTTTAAATGAAGGTGATTTAGTTAGTGCAAAATGGAAGTAGATAATAGAGTCAGGGAACACATGAGTTGGTAATTGAGATGTTACTGGCCATTATAAAAAATCTTGAAATGCCATAGAATCACAGAATCATTAGGGATCAGAAGGGACCTCGAAAGATCATCCAGTCCAATCCCCCTGCCACAGCAGGATCACCTAGACCAAGTCACACAGGAACACAGCCAGGCGGGTCTTGAACATCTCCAGAGAAGGAAACTCCACAACCCCCCTGGGCAGTCTGTTCCAATGCTCCATTACCCTCCCTGGGAAGAAGTTTCTTCTGATATTGATATGGAACCTCCTCTGTTCCAGCTGGCACCCATTGCCCCTTGTCCTATCACCAGATGACTTTGAGAAAATGCCAACAGTATTCAGCTTCCTAATACCCAGGCAAGCATGCTCTTCGGGTTAAAGAGAGATCTTAGTGGGCAGTGGCATCTTTGACAATAGAAGATATAAAGGTAATGTGCATAATAACATTTCTCATGCAAGAAACAACTGAAGTAAGCAAAAGTATTCTCCATCATTGCTGAATTTGCATGGTATATACAGTTTCCCACTACTATGGTGTGGTCTTTATTCTCTCTCTTTTTTCTTCTTTTTCTCTCTCAATGTGTCAGATAAAAATTGTAGATGGTGTTAGTTATTAAGTGATCTGTAACTGTCAATGTTTAAGAAATCTGTATGGTGTTTAAGAAATTTGTATCATTTTCTTTTCCCAGCAAGTTAAATTTATGGTGCTGATGAAACTGTGAAATTCTTCACCTTAACAAGAACAGCAGGCATCACTGTTAACTATTCTCTTTCTCATGAAACCGTGATGTAGCGCTATATTGAATTAGCTGTTAGCACCTCTGGAAAACTTCACCTCCTATAGTCAGGTCAAGACACAGGAACATGTGATATTTCCTGCTGTCTGCTTTCAGAGGACTCTGCAGACTTCTGCTCTTTGTGTGGAACATGATAAAACCCCAAATCAACAACACAAAGGAAGAAGCATCATTTAACAGGGAACATATCCTCTGGGTTTCCTAGTGTATCTTTGCAGTCATATTTGTCTTCCAGATTGTAAATCCTGTAGGGAATGGGTTGCTTGGATATCTGCATGCTGTGTGAGGTCAAGGATGCAGTCAGTGTTGAGTAAATAGGCAAACAGTGGTCAGTTGCAATCACAAAAGCCACAGGCACAAGGAGATGTATGTATATGCATAGTTAGTTATTAAGTTGTTGGTATAAACAACATCTAGGAGTTCAAATCCCCTGCTCTCTGTCCCATCAGTGTTTTGACCCTAAAAGGACATTATGACTTCTTACTTTTTGGATGAAAGGTGCTAATTATGAATCAGTATTAATCCCTCTGATTTGTTTGTGATAATATTAAGCTTGATGAGCCTAGTCATTTTTAATGAGGGTGGCAGGATTTTAAATTTACTTTCAAGGACATTCCTTCACCACATACAATTTAACAATATTTAACAACATTTATCAACAGCAACAGACATCCTGTAAGAAGAGAAAGTTCCTTGGGTGTTATCTGAACATTGCATATTTAATAAAATTGTTGATGAAAGATTTCAAGGGCTATAGAGTTTCCTTGGAGAATACGATGTCCTTGGAGATGTTTTTAACACCTCATCCTGTGATATATTGCAGCGAAATGTACAAGAGACAAGTGAAATCAAAACCTGATAATGTTAAAGCATGATCTAACATCTACTAGGTGTTCATCTCTCAGGTAGCAGAGGATGTACCTTGAGATCACTCTACAGGCCAGGGAAGAAAAATTAGTGGAAGATCGGAATATCTGGTGCATCTGATCCCTTTTGTTATTCTACATATGACTGCGGTATCATTCACTACTGAGGGAGTATAAGGTAACTCATATAAATCTCTTGTTTTCTGTTCATGATGCCAGCAATATTGTAATTATTTTGTCTGAACTATTATACACAAGCGAAGAGGACTTCATGTTGCATTGTCTTTGCAAAATATCATCCAGAATAATTCAATTTCCCCCTAGTTCTCAAAAACCCAAATAGAGAAGATTGCATATATTGATATTTCTACAGAAAAATGTCTATGTGTCAGCTATGTCTATAAATATGCAAGGGGTGGGTGTCAGGAGGATGGAGTCAGGCTCTTCTCAAGGTCATCTGGGTGCAGAGGCAATGGGTGCCAGCTGGAACAGAAGAGGTTCCATATCAATATCAGAAGGAACTTCTTCCCAGTGAGGGTAACAGAGCACCAGAACAGGCTGCCCAGCGGGGGATGTGTAGCATCCTTCTCTGAAGATGTTCCAGACCTGCCTGGGTATGTTCCTATGTGACTTGGTCTGTGTGATCCTACTGTGGCAGGGGGATTGGACTGGATGGTCTTTTGAGGTCCCTTCCGATCCCTAATGATTCTATGATTCTATGTCTTCTGCAGTCCCTCTCAACACTCCCGGTCAGTTAGATAACAAATACTTCCAAACCTACAGCTTACAGCTTTAACAGCAAGGGCTTTTCAGATTGTAGTGCCCAAAGGATTTGAAGATGCTGCATCCCCTCAACATTCACCGAGGATAGATGCCTGTCCTCATGGATTAATTGAATTTCATGCCATGGAATGAACTTGCCTTTTCCATTAGGACCTGAAAGCCCTGATGAGCTCATGCAGTAAACAGCAAAAGCTTTGACCTGTGTTAAAATTAAGACCTGGGAACAAAGTGGACTCCCTTTTGTAAAGAAAAAAGGATGAAGCAGTTCTACTCCTAGTTCAATCTCTTAAAAATTGGTCTCTTTAGCAATGGGGTGGACTGTCTGTGGTCACACCATGCTTGGTAGAATGAAACTGACATTCATCCAGTGGGCATTTTGGACAGGTGAATTTGCTGCCCTGCCACTGCAGGCAGAGGTACTTCTTGTACCTTTAATAAAAGGATAGTGATTTGAAAAAAAACTCTGTTAAATACTGTTGCATCTTTGACAGGATATAACGGTGTGTATCTATATGTGCTGTATGTTCTGTCTGTATGGAGCAATAAGCCAGAGGAGCATAACAAGATCTAAGAGGTTACTAAATACAAATGAAAGTAGCTGCCTACAGTTGAGTTCTAATGCTGGATTTGTCTCTTTCAGTACAGAGAGATGCAAACTCTCACAGTAACTTCCCAAGTTCCTTTAAGATGTTATTTTTTAATAATTTTTTAAATCTTTCATCATGAAGAACAGGAAGAGGCAAGCAGAGAGCATCTGCAGATGTCACCTCTAATTCATTATGAACATTTCCTTGTCAAAAATCAGAGAAAGGCTACTCTGAGTCTTCTTCATCACTGCTTTCTTACCCCACCTACTTTTCAAATAGCTCATTCTCCTCTGTGCTTCCTGGAGCAGAGATCATCACTGTGTTAGATCAGTCCCATTTTACACTCACAAATATGTTCTTTATAGTAGGAACTGCATTTAAAAGAGAGAGACACATAGATGGACTCAGAGAAACTAAGGTCAATAAGGTGATAATAGGTAATAAATAAAGTAAATACATTGGATATGTTCTTTATATTGAGATTAATCTTATTTGTGATATATAATAACATTTGAGATATTAGGTATTCTATAATGGATAGCTATGAAGAATAATAGGCTGGTATTCCAGTACAGCTCTCCTGACAATAAAGTAATTGCAGCTATTCATACCATCTTGGTATTTAATCTATGATGGATCCTATTTTCTGCAATAATTATATATATACATAAAAAAAATCCACCAATGTCTTAAATATTCTTATAAAACTAAATAAAGCAAACCCTGAGCTCATCTCTAAATATAAGAGTTTAAAATATCTCATGAAGTGCAGATCCCAAAGTTGTGGGAGAGTAGATGGAGACATTTCTGAGCAAAGTGTAGGCTTGTGACCACCTCATGAGTTTAAATCCGATAGCAATAACTCTCCATTTTAGAATATTACCATTCTAGTCATTGATTTACAAACTATTACACCGAGAGGTTGGTCGCAAAGATTTTTTCATGTTCTTACTGGAGTGAGAATGTGACAATCATCATAACAAAACCAGCAAGTTCCAGTAGAATCATAGAATCTTAGCATCATTAGGGATCAGAAGGGACCTCGAAAGATCATCCAGTCCAATCCCCCTGCTACAGCAGGATCACCTAGACCAAGTGTCACCGGAACATATCCAGATGGGTCTTGAATGTCTCCAGAGAAGGAGACTCCACAACTGCCCTGGGCAACCTGTTGTAGTGCTCTGTTACCCTCCCTGTAAAAAAACCCTATCTGGAATAGTGTGTCCAGTCCCCCTTGCACAGCAGGATCACCCAGACCAAGTCACACAGGAACAATATTAATCTATAAAGAGATGTAAAAATGCTCTATATGGCAACCTGCTGAGCTCTGGTGGTGTGATACTGCTGTTAGAGTTAAACTGCAGTGATCAAACCCTAAAAAACCCTGCATTGTCTTGGAAGCCAACATTGTGTTGTCCACTTGAGGAGCACCATGTGTTCCACACAAAATATATCTTTCTTGGACCATGAAAATCTGTGTTCTGTTGCTGCAAGAATTATGAAGAGTCAAAAGGTCTTTGCAGACAGCTGGTGCTATACTAAATTGTGGTTTTTTTGTCAATAAATGGAGAGCACAAAAAATCTAACCTATAGCCTGAGCTTCAGTCTGTCACGAGAAGATTCTAGTCGTGCCCTGTCAGAAAAGAACATATGGCGTTTTCTGAATTTCATTGGAGAAATGACCTGAGTTTGAACTAATCTTCCTCTGATGCCGTTTGATCTGGATCAGGTGCCCAACCTGTTCAGTTCTCTAACTACATAAACAGTTTTGCTGGTGCACCAGAAGGAACAGTGGAAAATTGGTGCTGCTGCTTCCGATGGCAGCACTGCTCGTCCATCTTTGTTATCCTGGGTACAACACAACCCCCTGGTGTGGAGTTACATGGAGAACAGTTTGTGTTTGTGTCAGCATGGTCTGAGAGCAAAGGGAATTCAAAAGGTTTCACACAAAACTGTATGCATCTTGCCAGGGGAAAAATCCTGACCTGGGTCTCATTAGCTTCTTGGAGAGAGCTGAATAATTGTGCCAGGTACTTCAGGTTTACTAGATCCCCATTGTGTTCTCTCTACACTTTCTTCTTCATTATTTCCTCTGCTTTGAGTTAAGTATTTTTTTTCTTTTAATTTCTGTTCCTTTCTTCTTTTAGAGGTTTTGATATAAAACTACGGGTTACTGCAAGCACGGTCCGACATCACAGAGATTATTTCTGCAGTACATCAAGACAAGAAGTCTCAACAACTACAGCATAACCCTGTGTTTGAAATTAGGTTTATCTGGCCTCCTGTCAGCTTCAGAGCTCTCCACGGTAACGTTTCAGTAACTTCCAGGGTGATGATGCACCTCCAGTGAATAATCACTAGAACACGGGTTTAAACATCTCTTAAACCATCACCATCCCTGTAGAGTGCACTGAAGTTGCCGGACAAGAAGCACATGTGCTATCAGCAAGCGTTACGGCAGCCATGTGTACGAAACACATACTTGATTGGTTTTCTGCTGGAAGACAAGTGGTGAAATCTGCCGCTGTGTTCTGCAGCACAGCCACAACTGCACTGCTTCAGAGGATAAGGACAGAAGGGCTCCCTAGCAGTATATTGTGTCACTGTCCAATTAGGAAAAGCAAAATCAAGTTCCTGAAATAGCTTTCAATTAGCACTTACTGTGTGCCGTAGTATATCTTGTTTCTTAAAGGGCCATTAATTGTTAATACATCGCAATTAGCCCTTAAGTATGTGATTAATATTCTGTTAAATGCTTATTTAATGTTATTTGGCATTCATTACCAATGATATTTAATTGAAGGCTGCTTCCTCCTTAGTAGAATGGCTGATCTCCTTTTGCCCCTTTCATGATTGCTTTCTGCTATTTGTTTTTCTTCAGATCATTGCCTTTAAGGTTGTAGAGTTATTCTTCTCCTTGTAGTTCACTTGGCTAAGCATAAAATAATCAGGTTTTTACTCCGTGATACCTATTCAGAGGAGAGTGCCGGGATTATAGATGCATCAAAGCACACCGACATTACTTCAGGAAAATACATGCTAACACCTTATATCCAGGGCTTGATGACTAAAAGTTAAAAGTTTGTTCTATTTTTTTCCCCTCCTCCCTCCTTTGTTCCTTTCCTCTGTTCCTGCCTTCCCTAGCACCACCAGAACTAATAGATGTGAGCAGGGCAAACAAGGCAGAGAAAATACAGCAGCAAATATGTATGGTAATACGATTGCCTTATGGAGAAGAAATTTAAATTGCTTTCCTGCCAAAAGAACCTGTTTCTGCTGTGTGGGACACAAAGCTATGGAGAAATTGTGTGACCTACAAATCACACCACTCTCAGGAGGTTGGCACCCCGTTGGTTGGTATTTGCCTTCACAGTCGTCCCCTTTTGGTTTAAAATCAGATAGCATCAAAGGAAATGATCAAGGCGACTGTAGCGTGTCTGACCTGGGATGCAAAAATGCAGCCCAGATAAGCAATAACCTATACCTTTAGCATTCACCCACCCTGAAAGCCTTCCCTGTTGTGGAAGCAAAACCGACATCACTCAGCACACAATAGGTTTTTTAGGACCATTAGCTAGCTGCACTAACTTAACTGGGTGGCTGATAAACAAAATTAACTAGAATGTGTTGCAAACTGTTGAATGAAATTTGAATATATTCATTTCTCTAACAGACTTGTTTGTTTGATTCACAAGGACAGTGAATAATAAAGAACTGGTTGAGGGATGTAATTATGTAAAAATATTCCCAAGTTCAAAATATTAATTTAATTTTCCAGCAGCTCCTGCACATGAAACAAATCTCCAGGTAATATACCTTAAACTGTTTAAAAGTATAATGTACTTATCAACAATGTGATTATGTAGACATCTTTAATGTCTATAGAAAGTGCAGACATTAAAAGTATAATGTACTTAGTACAAATACGATTCTATAGACATCTTTTTATACTTTATAAAAGAAAAGCAATTGTTTCCCAACTCTAATTCTTATCTATATTCTCTTGCATCATAAAGTTCCTACAGGAATCATTAGGGATTGGAAGAGACCTCAAAAGATCATCCAGTCCAATCCCCCTGCCACAGCAGGATCACCTAGACCAAGTTGCACAGGAACACATCCAGGTGAGTCTGCGAGGCAGCCTGTTCCAGTGCTCTGTTACCCTCACTGTGAAGAAGTTCTTTCTGATATTGATATGGAACCTCCTTTGTTCCAGCTTGCACCCACTGCCCCTTGTCCTGTCATCAGATGACCTTGAGCAGATCCTGAGAAGGGGAAAAATGCTTTCCATGACTTGGATTCAAGCTGAACTTGCTGCAACCACAACGCAGAGTACTGACAGCTATGCAATCACAGCCGCTTACTGCCTGGCACCACTGCCGCACATGTGAGGGGTGGCATGTTCTTTCCATTGGTATCTTAAATTACTTATGAAGCAGTGTAATTCACTCTTGAATTTTATAATTTTAAATTTAAAGCATAAAGAAAGTCTTAATTAGAAACCCCATCAGAATGTGCTGCTTTGAGAGGTTACTGCATTAAGTCTTCGCGTTAATTCCCCTGTCCATTTCCAGGTCAGACTATCCAGTGCCTCAATATTTTTAATTTCACTAAGCTCTGCTGTTCAGCTGATGAAATCTCTGAAATGTTTCTGGTGATCTTTGAAGACTCGTGGGATGCTAGAAGGTAAACATTATGTCAATCTTCAAAGAGGTCAAGGAGTTAGGAAGAAAAGAAGTCAGAGAATTGACAACCAGTTGAGTTATTTCAATTCCTCAGAAGAATCGGCAACAAATAATTCAGCTCTTTGCAAGATAACAATGAAGCGAGCAAAGCCGAACCATTATTTCCCTTTATATTCTGCCTAACAAAGATAATGATGGAAACTGGAAGTGTTATACACCATGACCTTTTGCAGTCGCAATCCAATCTAAAAATAAATCCAGGGGAATATTGTTTTGATATCCTTTTGTCTAGGCGTAAAATGCAATTAAAATTGTATCTATCAGTAGTTAATTGTCAAACAGAAAGGAAGTGTTGAACAGGCTTAATTCAGGGAAAACAAGGATTTTAAAGTTTTTCAGATCATCATTGATGATCTACTGATTAAAACAATGCAGTTGTTGACAGGCTGGAGAGCTAGACAGTAAGAGAGGTAATGAAGTACAACAAGGGTCAGTGTAGAGTCCTGCATCTGGGCAAGAACAACCCCAGGGATGAGAATAGGGTGGTGACTAATCTGTTGGAGAGGAGTGGAGGAGAAAGGGACCTGGGGGTCCTAGTGGAAAGCAGGATGACTGTGAGCTAGCCATGTGCTCTTGTGGCCAGAAGAGCCAACAGCATCCTGGGGTGCATCACAGGGGGGGTGGTTAGCAGATTGAGGGAGGTTCTTCTCCCCCTCTACTCTGCAATGAAGATGTGAAGGAAGTAGAGCACCTCCCTTATGAGGAAAAGCTGAGGGAGCTAACTCCCTTGAGCTTGGAATACAGGAGGCTGAGGGGTGACCACGTCAATGTCTATAAATATGTGAAGGGTGGGTGTCGGGAGGATAGAGCCAGGCTCTTCTCAAGGTCACCTGGTGATAGGACAAGGGGCAATGGGTGCCAGCTGGAACATAGGAGGTTCCATATCAATATCAGAAGAAACTTCTTCCCAGTGAGGGTAATGGAGCACTGGAACAGACAGCCCAGGGGGGTTGTGGAGTCTCCTTCTCTGGAGACATTCAAGACCTGCCTGGATATGTTCCTGTGCAACTTGGTCTAGGTACTCTTGCTGTGGTAGGGGGATTGGACTCAATGAGGTCCCTTCAGATCCCTAATGATTCTATGCTTCTATGGTTCCATAATTCAAGAGCCACACAATGATAGAAGGGACTGCATGCTGGAGAATACTGTGGCAATTTCAAATCTCAGCAAATTGATGTCTTGTAGGTTGTACAAAGCTTGTCTTTTCGGCAGGCGTGATTGTGTAAACACAAGATGTCAACAAGATAACTAAGCTAGATGAGCTACCATAGAAAACAAACTGAACCAGCATCAACAAAACCACCACTGGTAATGAAGGTGAATGTTGTACCTGGATGCACAGCAGCTGGTTTGCATGCTGTGGTTTTGATAGGATCCTCTCACCCCACTCAGGCTTGATGAGGAGTTAGTTGAGACCTCATGGGTGGAGTTGGGACACTGTCCTTTGAAAGAGAGATGACAGGGAAAGGCTTGGGATCCAGTGCACTATGCTTGTGAGGGACAAGGTGATGAATCAGGGTTTTATAAGTTAACAGAGCAAAAACATTAAAGATTTTAACCATTTTCAGAATGAGACAGGAGGAACTTGTTGTCCAGGTCTGTGGTGTCTGTGGGTTCCATCACAATCCCATGAGATACTGTTACTTGTAAAATGCAAAATCCTCCTTGTCAGCACTTTTCACTATATTTTTAAGATGTTTTTCTCTGTAATAATACGTCACTCACAACTGATTTGCTGTTAATTGGGTTTATCCTTCATTGGTAAACAGAAGGCACTGCTGTGTACATTCAGTTGATTTGTACCTGTCTGCGGTGGGTTAATGGCATGATTAAAAAACATTTCACACCGGGTTTCCTGCATCAGACAAGCAATATTATTCAGTGACTGAATTTTACCTTAGGCTTAATGTTCAGCTCATTCCCGTGCAGCTTATCTAGGAAAGAGACTATTAACCTTAACAAACACAAGTAATTATATTTCAGCAATGCGTAGTATTATAGTGGTATTTATTCATCTCTTCACTCCATTAGTAACTTCCTGGGCCTTAATTTGCCTTCTCTTTTCAAAGCTTATACCTGACATTTCAGTACCTCTGAGCATTCAAAAAATGCCCCCAAATTGTCCTGATTTCAGCTGGCTAGACATTTCAAACTAGGGCTTCCAAATGGCTGCATAAGCTTTGAATGATCTCGTGTCATTACTTTATAGCTTCCTCTGACCCTTATTCTATTTTTATTATGTGCTTTGTGGCCAAATTCAGCACAGGAATACAGTCTGCGCTTAATTGTAGCAGTACTGAATTGGGATTTCAGCATCCTTTGACCCACCATTGTAAAGATTGTTGCCTATTACCTTTTCAGGCTTTTTTTCTTTACCTTAGAAAATGTAGTATTTGCTATGGGATCCTTTAAAAGTGCCCGTCCTTCACAACTGCATCCCAACACAATTAAATTTCCCAGGACATCATTAAGAAAATTGGGTGGAAAAAAATTCTTTGGATGCTGTACCAGTCTTGACTCTTAATTTCCTGGTTGTAGCTGGCTTCAAGAGAAGAAAGAGAAGTCACCACAGTTACCAATACCAGTTATTATTAATAACTGCTAATTTGATGTTGAAAATATTAAAGGAGATGAGTGGGTTTGCATGTTTGCATGCTTTTTCCCTTCATGCAAGAAATATCTGATTTTGAGAAGATACTGATGTGTGATAAACAAGCTCATCCCATGTAAGTACTTAAAATATGTGTAATAGACCTCTGTTTCCAGAGATGCACTCACATACAGCGGAGATGTCATAGTTGCGCTGAGAGACGGGAAAGATGAAGAAAGAGTTATTGCATATCAAACACTTCAGCTGAATATTAAACCCCCAGATTCCCCTTGTGAAAGGGGAAAAGGGTGCAGAGCAGGCGGAGGAATCCATTTCTGAGCAATAGACTCTTGTTTGGATATGCAGTGCTGTATTGTGCATCAGTCAGTCTGTCATGTTTTCCCAGTGCAAGAAAACAGCTCAGAATAGCTCAACAAGCTCTTCCCTCCTAAGTGACTTATTTTCCATACATGTAGACAATAAATAAATAAGTGATACTCAGTGTAATAGTGCTCATGTAGCTATAATACTCATGTAAGTCTTCTCCCAGCTCTGCTCTTCCTGCTGTCAGCAGAAAGCTGCCAGTCACTTTTAAACTGGTGAAACTCACAAGCAGCTTCCTGTTTGCTCTGTGCTCTTCTCACTGCATTTTTTTCACTCCTGGTTGCTTTGTGTCCTTCTCATTTGGATCCAGCACCCAGCAATCCCAAGGACTTACAAACACCTCTTCGTTTCAAAATCTAATCAACAGTTGCAGCCCACCTTCAAAGTCAGGTTTGTCACACAGGCACAATTAGAATGGAAAACAGCCAGGAGACACGAAACGGCATTAAACCGAACTGAAAGGCAGAAGCTAAACTCTAATGCACTCCCTCTCCCCACAATATATTAATTATATTGGCACGGTATGGAAATCCTCAGCAAACAACCCCTCGGTACGACCTTTGTAATAAAGAGATCAATAGTGAGGGGAAAAAACAAGTGTGTCTGTCCTTTCTGAACTTGAGGCAGCACAAGGAGTCAGCCACTACTCACATCCTCTTCTGCTTCATTCCCAGCCCCTGCGCTTCAGTCTGGCTGCCTGAAGATTTCATGGCAGGTGTGAAACACAAGGTTAAGAAGAGATGACCACTTGGTCTTCATTTGATTGTAGGTTGTTCCTAGAGCGTTTGCATCTGTTCTTTTGTTTGCTTTTGGTTAAGAGCTGAGCTCTCGTGGTTCACTCTCATGTGCCCTGGAGTCTTCTGTCCTTCCAACTTATCACCTGGCAGCAAGGATTGTGCAGTGTAATTAACAGTCAGTGCTAGCTTTTGGGAAACATGCTATAATAAAAGAACCATCTGAAATTAGGACTTAAATAATGAAGGTTTCAGGGACATGTAGGCTGATATTTGTTATGCATTTTAATAGATGAAGTTTGCAGCTAATTGGAGGCTAACTAAACCCTTTGGACACATTTCAAGTCACGTCAAGTCCTTTTTTTTCTCCCCAAGGAATCTGATAGACCGTGCAGCTCAGTACTGCCTTTTTCTATCTTAATTACCACATTGAGTTGTGCTAATGTAGGTTTGCTTTGGAGGTATGTGTTATGACTAGGACCCAGGCAAGAGTTTCTACTAGAGGCTTCAGAATCTAGTTGAAACAAATCTCTATCTGCAGATAGTAGTAGAAGGAAAAAAAATAGAACCAATTTGCTTCTCCAGCTAAAGCATCATAAGTCATCTCTTCTCATGGTCATCTAGCGATAGGACAAAGGGCATTGGGTGCAAACTGGAACAGAGGAGGTTCCATATCAATATCAGAAGGAACTTCTACCCAGGGAGGGTAACGGAGCACTGGAACAGGCTGCCCAGGCGGGTTGTAGAGTCTCCTTCTCTGGAGATGTTCCACCTGGATGTGTTCCTGTGCAATTTGGTCTAGGTGATCTTGCTGTGGCAGGGGGATTGGACTCAATGAGGTCCCTTCTGATTGCTAATGATTCTATGATTCATGCACATGTTATCTAGAACAAGCCAGTCACTTGAGCTACTGTGACCCACTCTGGTAGCTCATAAACAAGGTCTTTGTTATTCTGTGTTTGAGGCATTATTAGAACTAAGTTTGAATATTATTACACATTGGCTGGACTCTTGTCAGGAATACACTGAAGACACTCACCATTTTTAAGCATGTGAAGTCTGTGAATGGAAATCTATGTTATGCAATGTGGCTTCAGCCACAAACATGTGGCTAGCAGGAAAAAAACAGTCGCAGAATGACTGAGGCTGGAAAAGACCTCTAAGATCATCCAGCCCAGACTATGAATTAACATCACCACCGAATAGACCATGGCACTAAGTTCTACATCTAGTCTTTTCTTAAAGGTATCCAGAGATGGTGAGTCAACCACTTCCCTAGGCTGTCCATTCCAATGTTTGATCATCCTTTGTGTGAGGAAGTGCTTCCTAACATCCAGCTGAACTCTCCCCCGGAGCAGCTTCTAGCCCTGCCCTTTTGTCCCTAGTTGCCTGGGAGAATAGCCCCACTCTCACCTCTCTTCCCTTTGTGAAGTTGTAGAGAGAGAGAGAAAGTCCCCCATGAGTCTCCTCTTCTCCAGCTCCCTCAGCCTCTCCTCATCAGACTACCCCTCTTGTCCTTTCACCAGCCTCGTTCCTCTCCTCTGGACCTACTCCAGCACCTCAATGTCTTTCTTGACGAGAAAACCATTGTGACAATCCCATCTATTTGCTGCTGGTGGAAGTTTTGCAGAACTTGGTTGATGAACCCAGTGGGATGACCTTCATAATTCAGGCTGAAGTCAGGAAGAAGGAGAAGTACTTTTAAAAAAATTAATTAAATACAGAGCTCTTGAGTTTCAGAAATGTCACTAGAAAATGCTGAACTTTACAGACATCACAAATGGGAAAAAGGTTCTCATACTTTCCTGTACACATCCTTTTTTTAAGGTTGAGCTTAAAAAGAATTTGATCTTCCTTTTTGTGCGGTTATCACTTAAAACCTTGATCAAAAATATAATATAATGTTATATAATTGCCTCTTCTTCTTCAGATTTGATTGAGTCTGGAAGCAAAGTGTTTTGTGTGAGTACATCCTGACAGGAATCTGAGTGTTGGGGTATTTCTCTGTTTTATAGGCATGTTGAAACTCTTTTCACCAAGAACTCTACCAGCAGGAAGCACTTCTTTCTCATCAGCCTCATGTCTTTCCCTTTGCTGTCTCTGATAAAGAAGTAAAGTGTATGTAAACTACTCATGTGCAGCAAACTGCTACATAGCTCGTAGCTCAGGATGAGTACAGAAGTGGATCTTTCTTACTCTTTCTGCTCTCTGGCTTGTCTATTTATTGCTGTAACAGTCCTCTGACCTTCTAACACCACTGTGCACTGTTGTGCAGTTCAAGTAAAACTCAAAGTTCAGATCCTTTTAGCTGTAGATTCTACTCCTGTGACCCATACAACAGTACTGTAGCTAAAAGTGTCTGGATGACCTACATCTCTCAGACAGGCCAGGCACGCTCACGTGCAAGGCTGCACTTTGGCTATTTCACATTTATGTGAGATCAGGAGACAGTGAGAGACCTTAACTCCTTTCTTTAGAAGCTTATAGCTCCTTGGCCTTCTAGGTAAAAATGTCTGAGGAGATCTCTGCCCTTGTGTGTTCAACTCTCTGATTTTCCCAATCATTCTCCTTGAGGAAGAAGGAAGGGCTGCTCTCTCTCTTTGCTGTAGTTCGCTGGGGCTTGATGTGAGAAAGAAGATGGATAGTCTATTCCCATGGGATGCTTAGGCAATGTGTAGAGAATGTCCTTGAATATCATTAAGCATTTTGAATACTGGATGACAGAATGATCAGGAATAAGAAACAGCACTAAACTGAAGAAGGGTAGGGCAGGAGGGGGCTCTCAGTATATAACTACTACATAACTAAGAGATCACCTCAGGTTTTCTCCTTGGTTGTTGCTGCGACAGGCTGCCTTGCTGTTAAAGCATCACGTCTTTTGGAAAGTCAGGGTAACCAATTTTTCTTTGTCATCCTGACTCTGGTTGTTCATCTTCTCTCCCTCTTCCTTCCTCTTTGCTTGTCAAGACCACAGCTATGCCAGTGTAACTGTCAAAACTCACTCTTTCGTTTCATGGTCTCTCAGACTGGCGCTGAATATTTACATTGCTGAAAAAGCCCTTCTGCTATTGCTTTTTGAAAATACTCCTGCTAGGAAAAAAATAGTCTATCCAAGTATAAAAAGGGAGACAAATTTACTGGAGAAATAATAGCAAAGCCAAGGTGCCAGTGATATTTGAAGAAATACCGGCAAATACTTCTGGCTGAATTCAAGCGATTATAACCAGTAGTAAAACATGACATATTTAGTATTTAGACTGAGCTTAAACACTTTTCATCATTGAATCTGATATATTTCATGTTTTAGAGAGAACATTGCCTGTCTTCCGCAGTTCTACAGAGGGCTAATGTCCATTTTATTGCATATTTGCTATGTATTATGTATAAGAGCTGCTGAGAGGAGACCTCACTACTCTCTACATCTACCTGAAAGGATGTTATGGAGAGGTTGGGGCTGGTCTCTTTTCAAAAGCAATTGACAGAACAAGAGGGAATGGGTTCAAGTTACAACAGGTGAGTTTTAGATGAGAAATATTAGACAGTTTTTTCAGAGAAAGGGGGGTGATATTTTCTTTCACATGTAAAACCAGAGCTGCTTGTGTGCAACAGTTCCCATCATTCCTACCCTTTATTATGCTTAAGTTGCCTCCTGTGCTTTGTTCCTCATAAACTGACAGATCTGTAATTCCGCAGGACTTTATGCTTCCTCTATTTGCATTTCCTTACCATTTTCCCCTTGATGGGACAATCGCCACCTCTCTAGTTTTACTTGTTATTCCATAATCCCATTTTGATTTACCACTGATGTGTAAAACATAGCCATAGAAAATTTTATTCTTAGTTCTCCTTTCCATCTCTGACTTGAATAATTAGAGAAATTTTTACCAAGTAATGCCTCTTTAGTTATTCTTTTGCTGATTAAACATAGTTCCATTTTCCTGGCTTCAGCTCTGCTCAACAAGGTCCCACACAATACTCCAGACGCAGCCTCACTAGTGCAGAGTAGAGGGGGAGAATAAAGAAGAAAGAGCAGGGCTGTAGTATCTGACGATCTCTACTCATTTCCCACATCCCATTTACTTAATCTCTGAGAATTAGTTAATCAGGCTTTTGCTTTCCCTGCTCTGTACACGCACAGGGTGAATCCTGCTTTATGTGCAGCTGAGCGATGGGAATGGCAACCTAATTCTTGCTGAACTTGTAAGCAGTTTTTGAAATACCATCGCTGCTTGGTATTTCATTTTCATACCATTTTCTTACTCGCTATGCAAAATGCTGGGTGCTGCTTTCAAACCAAATTAAACCGAATGATGCTAAACAAGCAGAAGGATCTTCAGCAAAATATGTTATCACGTCATTTATTTTTTCACAGAAGGATCAAAAGACCCAAACATCACACACAAAGCCCCTTGCAGAATATTCTGCGGCACAGTGGTGTGTCACTTTGAAATCAGATGATAGATATGGCAATGCTTATCAAACCAATACAGTTCAATCTCAGGCTGACATGCTGAGCTTTATATAAAGGCAGTAAACACAAGAAGCTCATGGAATAGGTCAGACAGAGCTTTATATGCAAGAAGTATGATCTGAAAAAAGCACAATTCCATGCTTGATCAGAAGCAAGTGACAAGGGAAAGACAAAGTGAGAAGCCAAGACAGGCAGAATATGCTGGTGTATTTGAGGTGAACAATAAATCAGACCGGTTCTATCACACAGTTTGGCACAGGGGCATTTCTCTACAGCATGAACTGAATGCTCAGGTTTCCAGATGAGATCATGATTGATATCTGGGAAATGCTATTGATAAATAATTGGAAATACTATCATTATTGATTATTAGGAATTATTGCTTTTGCAGTGAAGACAAAAAGTAAGGATACAGAGAAAAGAAGAGACAAGAAGAGTGTCGAAGGGCCAGCTGTTGGAATACAGATCGGTGGAATGACATGGCTAGAAAAGGTCCTAGAAACAGAAACATAGCCTGCCCCTTTTCAGTCATTGCTAGATCTTTCAGCACACATGTGAAACACCCTGTGTCAGGGAGGCTTTGTGCTGAGTATGGTCCTACTACCACTGTTGGTGAGCCCAGCAGGATATGAATCAGGGACTGGGGCACCATTGAAGTCAACAATTCAAAGCTCTAAAGGTAAAAATGATGTGGAAAAGTGCCCTTGAGAGCCAAATTGAGTCGCTACAACCTCGCTAACTCTTCAGCTCAGCTAGCAAACTTCTGAGAGGACATGCAGTTATTCATACTCTGCAAGCATGTTGGCAAAGAAAGACCACTAGTATGGACAGCAGGACAGGGTAAGCACAGTTTACAGCTCTGCATAATTCACTTCAAGGATTATGAGCAGTGTATATAAGATATAAGATAGATACAGCACTGAACCTTGAGGATTAAGGTTCAGTACAGTGAGATACATCTCTGTATTAACCCACTCTGTCATAGTAACTCTTGGTTTGCTGATGATTCCCCAGCCAGTGATACTACACTGTACACTAACGTTTGGGGGAAGCTGTGCAATAGGCGATGCCACAGTATTATATTCAGCTGATTTGTTTCATTAGTGTAATGAGATGTTATTCTTCGAGAAGACAACCAGAACCAAGATATAGTTATAAACACAAGGACAATTCCCCAGACCCAATCCCCAACGGATATTCAATAAATACTCTTTGAGATGAGCAGCGAGGTGTAGGAGAGAGTAATTTTGTCAAGATCATTCAATTGCAGTGTGGAAAAATGCTTCAAGTTTGTAGAAATACAAGCAAACCGGGAGGCAGATTTGGAAAACAATGCTGCTGTCTCTCAGACATGTGCACATTTATTTCTCTATGCATTTTTTTTTGGTAACAATAAGTGTGCCATCGGTGTCATTTGTGGGTTAAGAAAAGATGTCCTGAAAGATGACATGGACTAGCAATTTGTTAAATAGATACAGATAGCTGCCAAGTTTAGAAAATTTAGATCTAGAGCCCCTGGCAGAATATTCACAAAAATGAGATAACAAATAGCATCCTGGACTCCCTAAACTGCTACCCTGGATGCAAATTACTGAAAATTACTGCGGTATCCTATTTATTAATGAGTGACAAGGAAATTGATTGGATAAAGAGGAGAAGATGTCTTCCTTCATTCTTTCTCTATTATTAGCACACCTATCATATCCACACCCATGTACTGGGGATAAGAGAGAGACATAGAAACATGTACTAAAAGGAGTATTTCTAATAACACAAATATGTCTCACATAGGTTGTGTTGTGCATGGAAAACAGGCATTACTTCAATTATACAGAAAAGGAAACATTCAAACCCTGTAAGTTAAGTGGTTAGAATTAAGTTTAGATAATAAACCAGTATAAAAGAGCATAAAGGAGATTCTTTTCTTCCCTGAGGAAGACCATTGCAACATGAAGTTATGCATTGGTACAGTGAGCTGTTACCAGAACGTGGGAAAGACAAAGATATTGCTAACTCCATCAAGCATCCATGACAAACAAACATTTCCATGTGGAGGACAATTCTCTCCAAAAGGATTAACTTTCCCTTTAGGCGTCATCTCTCAGCAACGTCACTGCAGTGCAAAAGGAGCAACAGCTTCCCACCCCTTCAGTCAGCTCTTCTGCACTAGATTTCACCCTCAGGAAGCAATTATCAATTTATAGTGATATAGCGATATTTTAGTGTAAATTTTCCCTTCAAACAGGAGGGACAACAAAGGAAGAGGAATGTGCAATATGCCATTTCGTGTTTCTTACTGAAATGGCACAGTTGTAGGTCTTTTTTCTTGGTCTAATGGTCTAATTAGACCAAGAAATTGTCTAATTTCTTGTCACGTGTAGAAATCTCTCACTTCCGACCTCTAGCCAAAATACTGAGTTCAACTGCAAACATTAGCATAGCCCAAACATGAGATGATAATTCCTATTAATATAATCACTAATAAAAAAAGCTCCATTATCTCCAGAGGTCCCTTGCAGCCTCTACCATTGTATGATTCCATGAATGCATGGATTGGGATCAATTGCATAACAGAAAGGATCCTTCTCATACACCAGCCATTGAAGAAGATAGATCAACTCCTGTGGTTCTCAGCTTTCTGCTAAATATGATGTCTATGGGATGGAACACATTGTTGGTCAGTGTATGGTCACTGCTCCTCCCAATACATCCAGCCTCTCATTTACTGCACCCCAATGCAGCACATGAGATTAACAGTGACCTCAATCTGCACAGGAGCAAGTATAAACAAGGAACTTTCATCACCCCAATCCTTAGTAGTCACTGTAAATACCAAGTGTTATCACTTGTGGAAGCAGCCACAGTCTGCACAGATATGATGTTGACTGAAGGAAGTGTGCTTAGTTAGAAGAGGCTGAGCTGAAAAATAAAATCACGGAACAAAATTAGTTCTGTTCTAACTCAAACCAGGACATCAGGCTACTCCATTTACTGTTTATAAAGGACAGAACACCACTTAATCCCCAAGTGCAAGAAATTCAAGTGATTTTGCTATTTTTTTTTCATGATTTCATTTAGAAACAGTTCTGTGTGTGTGAAATGCTACTCCTTGTGTCACCAGCAGAGCATCGTTATTATCGATGATACACAAATAAATCTTGTAAAGCAGCCCTTAAGAAGCGTAGGATATAGCTCTCAGGGGGAGGTCCAACTGTCATTGATTTCTTCACTTATCTTTGCGGGACTCAGTGTTAAACCGTTTAACAAATCCAACTTTTCAGTTGTCAGGTTCTTTTCAGATGTGAGAGTAAACAGCAACAGAAAGGAGAGCAAACAGTAATGAAGTGTAAACCAGATTTACCTAGTGCAGATCCCTGACGATAAACAAATACACGCTGGCCTGCCCCTTCAAGACCAGAAGGAGCTATTTGCATAGTATTTAACAAAATGAAAAGGACTTTTGGCTTGTTCCCCAAAGCAATCCAAACTTTTCACATTTACATCAGGGACATACTAGAGTCAGCACAGAACAGTCACTACAGCCTGTTTTGCATCCTTCAAACAGCCTGGTGTACCTGAGGGAGGGGAAGGAAGGCAAGTGGGAGCCAAGATCACATATTCTTCATTAAAAATCTTCTGTGCTCAGAGAGATGGCCCATAATAACATCAGTTTATTTGGTTGCGGTTTGGCAGGGAGACTGCTCATATGGACACTAACGCATTTTTCAGTTTGAGAAGAGAGGTAGCATGGAACACGCTGCATTAGGCTGGACTTGGGGATCTTTCAGATGAGTTACTTTACACCAGACAGCACAAGTCTGAAGTATACTGTATGTGAAGTTCCATTCTCTTGCCATCCCCTCTTCCTTCACCCCCAAATTTGTGAGTAGTGTACCACTGGATCACTGGATGAAGTAGAACACAATGAAGTTCAACATGGACAAGTGTAGAGTCCTGCACCTGGGGAAGAATAACCCCCTGCTCATTACAGGTTTGGGGTTGACCTGCTGGAACATCTGAGATTCCTGGCAGACTCAGGTTAACCATGAGTCAGCAATGTGTGCTTGTGGCCAAGAAGGCCCAAGGTCTTGGGAAATACTAAGTGGAACATGACCATCAGGTCAAAATTGGTTCATCTTTCCCTCCATTCTGCCCTAGTGAGGCCACATCTGGAGCACTGTGTCCAAATCTAGGCAACCTGGTTTGTGATCCTACTCTAGCAGGGTAGTTTGACTAGATCTCTCCCACTATTCTATGGTTCCATGGTTTGGTGGTGATGACCTCTGTGTCTTCTGGACTTGCAGCTACTTCACTAGAACATTGGCTACCCATGCACCAGCAAACAAGGGGTGTTCTTGCAATGAGCTATGACCACAAAGTCCTTTTGCAAAAATGTGGTAGAGAGCCTTAAAGCTTCACCATGGGCAACAACAGCCCTAAGAGTGCTTGGTTGTGTGAAGGAAAAGTGAGCTGTAACTATTTCTTAGATATGGAATGCTCTGTTAACTAACAACACTTTTGCTTCAGTAAAGATGAGATCTTTCTAGTCCATGATTCTCCTGGTCAGAAAGCAACAAGCCTACAGTGAAGTCTCTATTGGCCCGAGACAAGCGAGCTCTGTGTTTCAACCACCAGCTCTCACCAGCTTTGAGAAACTTTTGAGATCCTTTGCTCTCTCCATCTGGTTTATGACCCCATGATGCTAGAGCTGCTGGGACCAGGCTTGCAGATGATCAGGTTACTGTTTCCAGATTGCTCCCTTGCACTCAGGTTGTCTTCAGGACAGCAAACTTGCGCAGTGAAGGTGAAATGCATTTCTCAACAGCCCTATTTCTGTCTGAATATTTCATGTGCTTGTGCACATATAGATGTTTTTCTGCATCTGCCTGCATGTACCATTTCCATCCCACCAGTACGTGCTATGCATAATTACTGGAATCCATTTAATTTCACCGCAGATGTAGCGGCTTGCCTATACAAGTAGAAAAGGATCTCAAGCATTCAGAGACTACTTGTGTTAATACCAGCAGCAGCTCTGTATTCTTAAAGCCTACTCTTTGCAGTCTTCAGCTGATTCATTTCTAAGTGGATTCTCTCTCATTCTTTTAAGACGTGTTCATAGTTAATAGACAGTTATTCAGTGGAGCTAGTTCTGCACTTCCAGAACACATGCATAGCCAGGAAGAGAGACAGTCTTCTACTGTCTATAAAGATCTTCTTTACCTACTGGCTACCTAATAGATCAGATAAAATGTGCAGTCTTAGAAAGGAAGGGATAATTTATAGGAAAGATAACTACGTTGTACTTTTGTATTGTGTCTCTAGTGGGGCTTGTCTCTGCAGGTAATAAAAAAAGACAGTAGCATATGCACATAGATTTCCTCCACACGCATGACCATTATCATATATCAGCTGCTTAAATGGGTTTTCCCCCCTAGCATTTTTTAGGATGCTCTCTAAAGACAAGAAAGACCACCTGCTGCATGCAACTGCTCCAGAGTTCCCCTATGGAGACCCTGAACACTTCAGGCAAAACCCCTTTTACACTTAATGGGTCATTTGGGCTTGGTTGTTGAGGCTGCTGCTGCGGTGCCTGTGCCTTTCTCTCTGTGTTTGATTCATAAAATTCTTTGGCTCCAGGTGCCTTCAGAAGATGGTGTCTTCCTGCTACAGGTGATGAAATCACTCCAGATGTTGAAGGTGGCTCCTGAGCAGTGCTTAACGGTTATCACCTCACAGAATAAACACATGAAGGTGTGCAAGGCTGTATTTAGGGACGGGTTGGAGGAAGTCAAAGAGCTTGGAGGGGTTAAAGCCTATGGCTTGCTCTGGACAACCATTAATTGGTTTTATACATCTCTGCATCTTCTTAGGCACAAATGCAATGAGGTTTGAAATAAGATGAATGAGACCTTTAATTCTGTGCGAAGGTAGTAGGCAAGGCAGAGGTGGGAAAAGATCGGGGAAGGGGAGGTAGATCTATCGATTGTTTCATTACAAGCAAAATAACATGTGGGTAGTATCTTTTTCTTAACATCCTGCTTGCTCCTCTTATATCAGGTTACACTTGCAAAGGCAGAAATAAAACCACACAGAAATAGTGTGAATGAAGCAGCTGTTTATTTTGCAAGGGGCAGGACAGATGCCCCAGGAAAACCCAGGGACTCAGTGATGCATCATTGTGTGTTGAAAGTGAATGGTCAGCCTGGTCTGGATTAAGTGATACGCAGGTGGAGCTGGGGGTAAAATGATGTAACAACACCATCGAGGTTCCTTTAACACTGTCAGTAAACTACTCGTTAAAGATAATCATACAGTAGCACAGAGAGAGAGAATCCATTATGCATTGGTTCTGGGAAACACTCTCATTTTCTCTCTATTGCAACCAGATGAATCTTCTGTGGGACCCGTTCAATTGGCCTGAAAACAAAGCTAAAATGCACCCGTTGTTCACAATCTTTGCAGGGCAGATATTCAGGACCCTCTTTTTTTTGGGGTGTTATAAGGTCTTGTACAAGCTGAAGCTGGGGTTTAAATATATTTATAAGCAGACTGTAATGTCAAACCTGCTCTCTTTCAAGAATGGAAACCTGCTGAAGTTTGTGATGAAGACTGAGGAATGCTTTTCTTCATCTGGACTGAAACAAGCTTGGCAGCATGCGTAGCTCTGAATAGTAATCTACATGTAAATCAGCAGCAGCCCCACGACCTGAAAAGCCTTCTGCGTGTCAGTAATGCTGTATTATCTGAAGAGGTCTGATTTCAGCCAAAAGATGGGGGAGAAAATACCTACTGATACAATTGCCGATCTATTTTAGTCACTACAAATGCTTGCTGGAAAATGGGATTTTGTCTCCAAGAGAATGTGGCTCAGAGATCTGCAGCCAGCACAACATGTCATTAGGGCTGTTCCCTTCCACCCTGTGTGTTCCCAAGTCATGATTTGAAGCCGAATATTGTGATTTAAAATAAAATATTCTCACCTCCCACAAAAAAACCCTAGACTCTTCGGTTTCCTCTTGTAAAGGTTGCTGCTGTTGAAGAATTTGTCCTTTTTTTACAGCACATGCTCCACAATTTGCTGCTTGACTCTAATTTTGTCTGTTTATCAAAACAACACCAGGTTTTACTTTCTTGGAGGGGTTTTGGGGTGAGTTTCTTTTAAAAGAGAGAGGGCAAGTTTTTCTTTATGAGCTCAACTGGAGGGTTGACTGCGTTAGTTCCTCCACTGCCTTATCAAGAAAGCACAATGTACCTGTTGATGGGAAAAAAGGAATTTTCCATTCTTCGGTGAGGAGTACTTTTATGAAGTTATTTTTTTCTTTACACTGCAGCTCTGCAGTTAACAGTCCTTTTCCTGGGGAATGGCATCGATGCATTCTTGTTACTCACCACGGGGGATATTCACAACTGTCTGCTTCAGGCATATGAATTAGGCACCTTTAGTTTCTCTGAGTTGCCATCTGGTTGTGTTGACCTCATTTCACAGACTATGAGAAGGAGCTTTGGCTTTTACCTTTGGTCCTTTGACTGGAGCAATGGTCTGGATGTCCAGTCCTCCCAAGTGAGCTAATTAACACTGCTTGTTACTGAACACTGCTCATCCTCAGTGAAGTTACACACTGTTCAAGCAGTGACCTGACACTCCTTTCTTGAAACTCTTCATACATGAAACCACACCTAAAAGGCATTGCTTATAGTGTTTTAACAGCATCACATGTTCCTGCTGCTGAGTTTGGAACTAGAGATCAAGTCTGACTCTCCTCCTCTATGAGGACAGGCTGAGAGAGTTGAGATTTTTCAGCCTTGAGAAGGGAAGACCTCATTGTGGATTTTCAGTACTTAAAGGAGCAAAAAAGAGAAATGGGGACAGATTTAGAGTAATAAAATCATTAGGGATCGGAAGGGACCTTGAAAGATTATCCAGTACAATCCCCCTGCCACAGCAGGATCACCTAGACCAAGTCACACAGGAACACATCCAGGCAGATCTTGAACATCTCCCGAGAAGGAGACTCTACAACCCTCCTGGGCAGCCTGTTCCAGTGGTCCATGACCCTCACTGGGAAGAAGTTCCTTCTGACTTTTTAATGGGACCTGTTGCAAGAGAACAAGAAGTGATGGTTTGAAATCAAAGAGTCTAAAAATATTTAAGCTAGATGAAAGGAAGAAATCTTTTACTGTGAATGTTGTGAGGCACTGGAACAGGATGCCCAGAGAGGTCGTGGATGCCCCATTGCAGGAAACATTACAGGTTAGTTTGAACCTTGGGGCTCTGATCAACCTGCTTTAGTTGAAGATGTCCCTGGTCATTTCAGGGAGTTTGGGCTAAATGAGCTTTGAGGATCGTTTTGAACCCTTTCACTCTTCGATTCTATGATATGAAGGATCATCAAATGTGCTATCAAGGATCATTTCCTTATCAAATTTACTTTGTCCAAGTACTTTGAAAATCTGAATTGCTACTGCTTTTACTTTCTTTCTACACATTTCTCAGGACAGGAGAGCTTTGGTTCATAGCATCATTGTTTAGGTCTACCTATACTCTTAAATTGTTCAAAAATGGTGTGGTAAGTGATCACACCAAAGTCAGTGTGCTCTGCGTAGGCATCAAAAACATTCCAGCCTTTTCAGTTATGGTCCACTGTGTCAGCTCGTGCTCAATCTTTTTCTGATTTCATCTAATTCTGTGACAAACTCTCCTCCTGTTCTTTTACCCCTTAATTGTATCTAGCCCAGACCAGCTCAGGGAGAATCACCTGAGTGACTGTGCTGCTGGTAGAACCAGGAAACTACTTCTGCATACAACTTTGCAACTGCCAGGCACAGCTTCACGTAAGGAGAAGTGGAGTTGACAAGCATGAGGAAGCAGCAAGGGTTTTCATCCTGAGAAGATGAGGAAAAACAAGTCTGCTGCCCTATTTTTCCATCGTCTTTTACTCTACTTTGTAGGTCAATATGCTAGGTGTAGGCTTGTGACCCAAATACTTCTCCAGCATCTTCATATCACAGATCATACGTGTTACGAGTGCAGTTACTCCTCCTTAGTATTAATTCATGTAAATATATTTATATAAACATTGAGACAGACCAATAGAAAGCAAATTCTACTTTTCCCTCACTGAAAAGGAGGTCCATTCCCTTTTTTAGTCTAAGATGTGAAAAATAAAAGTCCTGTATGTAAGATTGCTTATGACCTCTAATAGAAATCTAACAGTAATTATTTCCTAGAATACCTGAAAGGTTGCTGTACATCCAATTGCAAGATTAGAATGTTCTGAAAGTCAGTACCTGTTAAACCAAGGGATTTCCTATGCCTCTCACACTAAGATTAAAAAAAAAAAAACACCTTCTAGAAGTCAATGGAGTCGATTTCTGTGACGCATGAGCAGATGAGGTCAAACTGGGGACCAGTTGCTCAATTATTGATAAACTGCTGTGATTTTTAATTTTATAACAGGAAAACAACAAATATGCCACTTACATGTCTGAAAACCCCCTCTCTGTCACTTTCGAAGGGAAAACATTCAGCCGTGCACTCGCAGAAGCCACACACTGTCTGAATATGAATAATTCCTAAAGATCTGAGCTATGGTTGTGATTCAGAGGTGACCTAATCACTGGAAAAAACAGTGTGTAAATTGATCTGTTAAATACGTTCTGGGTGAGAGGAATTAGATAAAACTTGTTATTTGGTATCATGCAGCTAATTACAAGAGGCTTCTGAGATCCTGATGTTTGTAAAATCTTAGAAAAAAGACTTTTTTGATATTAAGTCTTTCACTTCATCTGGCTTTGAATGGACTGGTGGCACAAGGTATTGTAGGAGAAATTTTAGAAGGGAAGAACTTCAAAGAGAAATTATGCTAACTCTAAAATATCTTTTCCCTTATTATGCAGTTGTCACCAGGAGAAAAATAACTGAACGGTGGATTTTCCATCATAACTTTGCATTTAAGAGTTTGAGGTCACCCAAACCAGCTTGAAATGGCCAGTGATGGCTGTGAGTACTTTCCAAGTGAATTAATTTTAGAGTATTTCAAGGTAAATCAGATTTCTAATAGAGCACTGTGTTTCTTAAGGCAAAATCAGTCCTATCTTTCCCTTTTCTAAACACATACACATAGAGTAGGGAGGGAACGAGAGAGATATATCATAGACATATATTTGGAGACATAATCATATGTATATTCCTGGTGATGCATTTTAAAGACACACATGCATATACAGATATGTACACAGCTACATGCTTTGAGACATTAAAAGGGAGGCAAGAAAGATTCTGAGCTGGTATCATAAGTCAATAACAATATTTCAATGGGAGGTATCACTGTTCTGTAAGGGTTGGCTCCAATAAGTATTTATTTTTAAAAGTCAGGAAGGCAGGAGAGGGTGGATTAGGGGGAATAATATCTTTAATTTTCTCTCTTGTGTTTGTTCAGCAGAGGCAACATATTCCTAAGGATGCAAGCTGGAGGTAATGCAGATCTATTGGCGTCTGCGATTGTTATCCTTAGGGTTGAAAACGTAATCCTACGTGCCTTTGCAGAAGAATCCAGTACATAACGTTATCACCATCGCCAGAGAAATGATACTGTCAACAATTGCCCGTGTGATTAGGCACTTATCTTTTGATGTTCAGTTACCTTCTGCTTGTTAACCTTGTCAAGGAGGGGCACGGAGGGGAGCACCGACCAAATGAAACCTGCGGTAATTACTGTAATTCGGAAAGAAATATATTCACTGGAGGCAGGCAGTTCCACCCTCACAATCAACCTTTCTGCAACTCAAGGAAAACACAAACATGGCCTGGCTCAGACAAATTAGGCATGAACAAATGTTGCACATTAAATGAGTTAAAGGACCTTGCTGAAAATTGCAAGGGCTGCTTAGGGAAGGAACGAATGCCATTAAGGCAGAAATAGGCTTAAAAGAAAGAGGGCTTTGCAGACAGACTTGCATATATATTTCCTGCTCTTGGTTATCTTACCCAAGGCAATTCTGGGCACAATACTGCAGATGTATCAGGATGATAATAGCACAGTGTTCTTTGGGAGACATTCGGAGAATAAAAAGAGATCATCAGCCCGATGCTGCAACACTCCTAACAACGATAGCTGGCTTATCTGTCGCACTTTCCATCAATCTGATTCCGTGTGTCTCACAAACGGGTTCGTAAAGACACAAAACGTTTTAAAAAGCTAAGAAACATTTAAAGTTAACTTGGAGAAAGGAAAACCCTTCTTCAAGCAAACGCAGTGTCTTCCACATAAAATCCACATTCTGTTTTCATTGGCTTTCCCCAGAGTGCACAGTGTATATGTAAACATCTCTCGCTGAAGGAGTTGTTCCTACGTTACTGTATCTCCTTTAGTTCATCAGTACTGCTAAATGATCCTGTCTGCAAGGAGCATTCTGGTTTAATATGCATTAGCCTTTCCTCCCACTACATTTATGGGAGCACTAGTGGATATTATTTTGCTTTAGACTGTTAATGGCAAAGGGTTTGCTCCAGTTCCCTTTATCCTTAGCTTTTACGTGAGTGCAATTCACTAAGGCCTTTTCTAGCTGGGTTCTTGGTCTGTTCTAAATGAACACAGCCCAGCAGACTCTGCAGTCATTCAGCGAGAGCTGGACAGGCTACAGAGCTGGGCAGAGAGAAACTGAATGAGGTACAACAAGGGTCAGTGTAGAGTCTGGCATCTGGGCAAGAACAACCCCAGGTACCATGATAGGAACAGCTACCTTATGAGGAAAGGCTGAGGGAGCTGGGTCTCTTGAGCTTGGAGAAGAGGAGGCTGAGGGGTGACTTCATTCACATCTATAAATCTGTGAGGGGTGGGTGTCAGGAGGATGGAGCCAGGCTCTTCTCAAGGTCATTTGGTGATAGGACAAGGGGCAATGGGTGCAAGCTGGAACAGAGGAGTTTCCATATAAAGATCAGAAGGAACTTCTCACTGAGGGTACCAGAGCACTGGAACAGGCTGCCCAGGGGGGTTGAGGAGTCTGCTTCTTCTCTGGAGATGCTCAAGACCCGTGTGGATGTGTTCCTGTGTGCCATGGTCTAGGTGATCCTGCTGTGGCAGGAGGATTGGACTAGATGATTTTTCAAGGTTCCTTCCAATCACTAATGATTCTATGATTCAATGAAAAAGTAAAAGCAGGGATGCCTTAAAACCCGTGTGGCTTCCTGCATTGCTCGAAGGTGGAGTCAGCAGGCCATGGGGCAGAGTGCCACATGAATGTGTAAAATATGCATATTTGTAAATATGTTTTGAATACAAAGGTTAAAGAGAGGACAAACTGAGCTAAGTCAAAAGCAGTGTGAGAGGATGGTGGAAACACAGATCATAAGGTGCCATGTTCAGCATAAGTCATGCAGCATGTAATACATAATAAGGGTTATTCATTGAGAGCTTTGCTGTAGCCTGTAACCTCTCTGCAATCAAAGCAACAATAAACTCTACAAAGTGGGACTGATTTCCATCAGGGAGAGTATGTCGTCCCCCCCTTGTCTGCATTTTTAAATGCATGATGTTCACATGCTAATGTGTCGACCTGCTACTGTGAATGCCAAATAACCCCTTCCGAAAGGACATTATGGCTAACAGCTCTTTAGGGGTCCGTTTTCCCCATCATTAAAATCCCTGTTCTGCACAGAATTAGGAAATGTAGTCTTGACACAGGAACTTGTTGTCCGAATAATAAATACAGCATGTTGAATGAGGGGTGGATGAGAAAGTGCTGGCTTGTATGAGGAACAGTGTGGCCAGCAGGACTAGGGACAGAGTTCTCCCCCTGTACTGGGTACTGGTAAGACCTTATGTTGAGTACTGGGGGCAGTTCTGGGCCCCTCGCTTCAAGAAAGAGATTGAAGGGCTGG
>VZRI01013037.1:247693-289290 GCA_013397515.1 Upupa epops
GAGCCAGGCTCTTCTCAAGGTCATCTGGTGATAGGACAAGGGGCAAAGGGTGCAAGCTGGAACAGAGGAGGTTCCATATCAATATCAGAAGGAAATTCTTTAGCAGCTTCTTTACAGCGAGGGTTATGGAGCACTGGAACAGGTTGCCTGGGGGGATTGTGGCGTCTCCTCTTGAAATGTTCAAGACCCTCCTGGACATGTTCCTGTGTGATTTGGTCTAGATGATCCTGCAACGGCAGGAGGATTGGACTATATGATTTTTCAAGGTCCCTTCCAATCCCTAATGATTGTGTGATTGTATGAAGCAGGATTTACAGGGCTGCTGTTCCATGGAATAGTTTACAGTATCATCAGTTTCCACATGCAGCTCTGTCTTATCCAAACAATTGCCACATTTATCAATATGCAGAGCAAACTGTGAAAGACGCAGTATGACTAGCTGTAGAACTTTGGGAATGAATAAATATTCAGAGTAAATATTTGCTGGTTTGATAATTCGGTAACTAACTTTGAAGATATGGAAATGTGTCATGGAATCACAGAATCACAGACCATTACAGGTTAGAAGGGACCTCGAAAGATCATCAAATCCAATCCCTGCATCGATTAGGTCTGTACTGAGATCACCAAAATAAATCACCAGAGCACTTCTCAGAGATTTGTGATGAGAATGGCATTTGGCTGCCTCTGGGGTAGACTCTAACCAGCAATTAGAAGGTTAAATGTTCCGTGTCATCCTTGTGAGCTATTTATTCATGATTCTTTTTTTTTGAAATCCAGTTATGATTCATTTGAAGGAGACCTGTTGTTCCTGTCTGGTTAAGATTCATGTCAATAAGCATCAAGTTGCTTCATGACCTTGTTTGCTGCCGATCTTATGTCACATCAAAGTTTTGGCAGAAGATCAATGTCAAGTGTGTTTTCACCTTGCAAACCCAGCTTTACGTGTTTTGTTCAGTGTCTGCTGCCTACAACTCTGGATATTTCTGATTTCCTCTGCAGGTCTTTTTTTTCCTACAGATTTTGTATTCTTAAGCGCGTTCTACTACCACCAGCGCATGGGCTTTTCGCAAGTCACAGTACGCAGAGCAGTTGATGTCACTGCTTTTGTTGGAATTAAAACTGGATTTAAAAGGAAATACAGAAATGGAATTTGGTATCAGGTCAGTATGTCTTTATCCTTGCTAAAAAAAGAAGTGAACAAAACCACTACCCTTCTTAAATGCCCCACCTTCCTTCTTAAACAGTGCTTCTGGGGTCAGAGGAACAGCTGTAAAGGGAGATGGTGAAGAGTCAATTAAAAAGGAATTTGCCATCCTGTGAAGTTTAATAGCCACATGGAAAGATAAAAATTGGGTATGTCTGCAGAATGACACCTTAATTTACTAAATATATCTTAGCTCGTAATCAAGCACAAAGGAGTCTAAAGCATGCCTTCTCTGAGGAAAATTTCCTTTAGGAGATGACTTGGACTTCACAGGGTGGGCGATTAGCCAAGAGGTAACAGTCCTAGCTTGTGGGGTCTGAAGGAAATGACATCTTTGCGGTGAAAATTCAGGTGTTGTTTGAAACTTAATGTTTGATGCCAAGGGTTAACTGCTAACATGTCTGTCAGCCCTTGAAACTGGAGCAGGATTTTAAATATTTATCTGCATTTGGTGGCTAAAGGGGGACTTTGAGGTGGTGAGAAGATAGGAATCCTGTCATGAAACTTGTACGAAGGGGTGTAAGGATGCGAGGGATGCAAGAAACGCATGCTAGTGAAACAAACAAAGAACTGTATCTGCTGAGGCTCCAAGAAAAGAACTGTAGGGAGATTACCTTTTCCGTATCACTTCACAATCTTATTACAAATTTCTCAATATATAGGAAAGCATTTCTAGTCACTACCACCCCAAGTGATGGTGAAGGAGGGAGAAGAAGGAAGCGGAGGGACTGAAACAGTATTTTAAGTTTGCCCTAATTGGATGAGACTTACTAGCAGCTAACTCTCCCCAGTAATGGCTGTTTTTTATTGCTTGAGTGAGGAGCTGTGTGAAAGAACAAACGTTTTTAGAAAAGGTACTGAATAGAGTGGGGAAATAATTCTCTTTTTTGGTTGTTTTTAAACTTCAGTGCCTGTAACTCTCTGAGAGATGGTGCTTGTAAGTCATCTAACCTAGCTTTGTTCTGCTATGCTCATACTTCAGGCTTTGGGATTCAGGAGGGGTCTGGATCTTCAGAGCATGGCTTATCCCAGGGAAGGAGAGTGGGTAAAGCTTTCACCTGTAGAAAGAGTGTGAAACGCATTACAAATCAGCAGTACAAGGCAGAGTAAGGCAGTTTGGTTTCAGTGCCATAAGCAAATCCATCATAGGGGAATTATAGTTTTAAATCAGTCAAGACTTTGCACCCCAGAAAACAGAAAGGCTCCAGCTCTACTTTTTCTTGGGTTGCAGTGCAATGCCATTACCCATGTGTGCTCCCTGCAAAACCAGTGAAGCTTCACTAATTGGCATGAGCTGAGAATCTGATCCGCGTGTTTGTGGTGCAGAGGGGAACAATGAGATTTACAGGTGCTTCTCTTTACTATGCAAGACCTCCCTGCACAGTTAGTTCAGCTAAAACCTTTTACAACATCTGAGCTTTTCTTGTCAATTAAGGCTTCTCCCAAAATAGGTACTATGCTTTATTACTCCCAACAGCCATTCCCCTAAAAGGTCCATTGAATTTTTATATCCTTTTTCCAAGGAAGACTGTAATTCTCAAGATGTAGGACAGACAGAAATGAGCAGGCAACAGTTTTATACTGAACTTCTTGCTCTTGATAGAGCTGGTGAAGTGCACGCCGATTTCTAACTAAGGAAGAGTTTCCAAATCCACATCTGTACGTGTGAGTATATATACAAATACATACAGTGCCTCAGCAAGGCGTATATACTCCATCTTGACTCCTTCATCTTTGTTACCACTTTCTCACACTTTTAAAGCATGGAATAACTATTTTTCTCTTTGCTGTTTCCCATAGATTCCTAATGAAAGTATTTTTTAATGTTTCTATAAAACAGAAACACCGTATTTAGCTGTTTACCCCCCAAGTAGCTTCTACATACAGTGTCTTCTGTTCATGTGCCTTGGGCACTGCGTGAGTAAGAACCAGAAGCTTTTCTGATGATTCATGAACCTAGCTATAATCCCGGTCTCCATCTGTATTTGTGATAAAGAAGACGTGGTGTTTAGAGCCCAAGATGCTTGATGACTGTGCATATTTTGGTGCAATTTTTGGAAGAATGCCAGAGGAGCTGATTTTTTTCCCTATGCATTACCATGCTTTTTACTTTTTCTTTCCTCATCGACCCATACTATAATGCAAATCAATGATGACTATTTAGGGTAGATTTAGGAGAATTAGTTTTAACAGCTACTTTATTTATACACAATTAGTTTAAATGGAGAAGAAAATTAGGTAGGCTAAATATGGGAATATTTTTCAGTCCATTTACCTGTTAGTCTCCTCCCTAGGGTACCTCAATGCAGACAATGCCTATCTCATTATTATGACTATTGATTTTCTGGAATTTCATCTTGTGGTCTATACTACTGAGGACATTCTGCCCTGTGTGGCTGGACCAACCCTGGCAAAAGTGGGATGTCCAAATACAGTTTTAATATTACATGTGTAGTTGAGTGAGATGTAAGTTTAGGAGATGGGAGAAAAGTCTTTTGTCATACTCTGGGCAAGAATAACCCCAGGGACCACTATAGGTTGGGGACTGACCTGTTGGAGAGCAGTGTAGGAGAAAGGGACCTAGGTGTAGTATTGGAGCAGGATGACTCTGAGCCAGCAATGTGTTCTTGTGGCCAAGAGGGCCAAGAGCATCCTGGAGGGGATCAGAAGGGTGATGGTTAGTAGATCAAGATCTCTACTCTGCACTAGTGAGACCTCATCTGGAGTACAGTGTTCAGTTCTGGGCCCCTCAGTTCAGGAAAGACACAGAGCTGCTGGAAGGTGTCCAGCGTAGAGCAGGGAAGGTGACAAAGAAAGTAGAACAGCTCCCTTGTGAGGAAAGACTGAGGGAGCTGAGTCTCTTGAGCATGGAGAAAAGAAGGCTGACAGGTGACCTCATTCATACCTATAAATATGAGAGGAGTGGGTGTCAGGAGGATGGAGCCAGGCTCTTCTCAATGTCATCTGGTGCTAGGACAAGGGGCAGTGGGTGCCAGCTGGAACAGAGGAAGTTCCATCTAAATATCAGAAGGAACTTCTTCCCATTGAGGGTGACGGAGCACTGGAACAGGCTACCCAGGGGGGTTGTGGAGTCTTCTTCTCCGGAGATGTTCAAGACCTGCCTGGATGTGTTCCTGTGCAACTTGGTCTAGGTGATGCTGCTGCATTAGGGGGATTGGACTAGATGATCTTTGAATCCCTAATGATTCTATGATTTCTTTTGTTTGAGGCTTGCTTTGAAACTTTTGTATTGGCTTATAGTATCTAGTGAATTTAGCCAGGTATTGGTTTAATTAATGGGTCATTAGTCAGATGAGCACCCACCAACAAAAGAATGGACGAGACTTATCTTTCCTTAAGGCTGTAAGGTAGGTAGGTGTAAATCATAATAAAAGTTGTAGGAGCTCATCATTGCTCCTAAAGTTGCAGTACGCTATAGTAAACCCACATGCAGTCAGTCTGAAAAGAAATTTCCAGCAAAACCTGGGTCATTGTTTCAGGCCACTGCTGGATGTTTTCATGTGTCACAAGTCCAAAGTTCCTTTCATTTTAGCAGGAATCATTAGACAACATGTAATAGCTGCTATACTCACAGCACTTTTCCATTATCACAGGTGGAAAGGTGTGAACATCTGTGGCAGAAGGCAGAACTGGTTAGATATTTTGTAGGAAAATATTTTTTTTATCTTAAAAAAAAAATCCATTTAAAAAATGAAAACTTGTGAGAAACAGCTGATGTGAAGGCAGTTTGTTGGGGTTTTTTCTTGTGAGGAAGAATAGAAGTCTTAGAAGTTTATAAACCTTTACCTAGTTTGAAGATGGTTCTGGTTTTTGAAGGACTAGTGAAAATTTTTGGTACAGCTTTAATTTTCCTTGCAGAATCAAATGAAAGCTGAAAGAAAGATGAAGTTTTTGATTTACTATAAATTGACTTTTTTTCTCCTTTATCTAGTTGCAGGTATTTTATGGTTTGATTTATTTTTCGATTCAGATTCAGAGCAGAAAACTCTTGTAATTTGCAAAAATATTCTCTATTCTGAGTCTGAATGAATAATTTCCTAACTCTACACCATCTTCATTGAGATAGATGTAGACTTCAGGTGAACAGGGACAGAAAGGTCACCTCACATTTCCCCATCTCTGGCATTTCCACATTTATGCTTCAGGATTTCTGCCGCTGTAGCCTAAGTGCCACAGGTGAAAAGGATGCTTTCACTGTTTGTTAGAAGGGAAGGGGATTGAGGACTGAGAACTGATCACATCGATGGGTGTTTTGGATCTGCTCATGCCGTTGCATACCAAATAGAGACAAAATACTCCTGCTGCTCACTGTGTTTCTGAGTTTCAGAAAGAAATGTCTGAAAAGCCTGTGTTTAGAGCAGAACCTGGCAGACAAAGGTGATATTCCTTTCAGTGGAATGGATTGCCAGAAGTGAGCAGAGTTCAGACAGACACGATTATTTTACCAGTGAAATGAAACAAGACTGTAAAAAATGTGAGTTGAGAAGTATAAATTTTTTTAGAATGCCAACAGGCTTCCATGAAACAAACAGGCAGCCACGACTGTTAACAGTTAACTAACCATACAGTTCAGAAAACAAACCTAAGGCTTTTCAATCAAGGTTTTGATGAAAACAATAACATTCTAAAGACAACATCTAGATTCTATAAGTTACCCACCATACGAAAAAGGCTGCCTGCTAAGACCAATAATCACACAGTGAAGACCAGGTAACATCCCCAGCATTCAAAACCAGTTGGACCACCAAAATACATGGAGGAGAAACCATTGGCTTTGAAAGTTCTGTTTATTATATCAACGTCATGGCAAGCAAATGGAGCAGCTTTTTATTCTAGTTGGCTTTGTTTAAATTTTCACAAAACAATTTTTCAGCTGTAATTAAAAGCAATTGAGTTAGATGTCTGGGGAGAAAAGAAGACGACATATACATCCTTCACTCTCAAGTTATGACCCTTTTCAGTTGAACAGAGTTTTACTGGTGTATGAAATAGAAACTGTGAAATAGAGTATCAGATAAATTCTGTTCCTTAGTAGCAATTTTTGAACTACTGGACTACCCTGATCAAGGAGCAGGCTATTATTTATCAAAATATTATATTTTGACTTGCTTTTAAAAATACCTCTTGTATCAAACTAAGCACGAGATAAGGATTATTCAGTTATTTATTTATTTTCAGCAACACAACCCTTATGGTAAAATGATTTAGCTTGGTAATTTAAGGAAGAAATGTTTGAATATAGAGCAGCTTGTGCCACTGCCTTGCTTTTTGTGTCTTTTATGCACTGAAGGTGATAATGTGCTACAGGACAACTGGTTAATCCTTCTATTATAACCATACCCACAAACAGGAACTTGGGAGACTAAGTTACATTTTCAGTTGCGTGACTGCTTGCCAACCTCCCAACTCCTAAGGTGTCTTGGGAAGAAAGAGAAACGCCCCAATTTGCATTAACACTGATGTTATCTAGTGTCAGTAAGATCTGAAGGCCTCAGCTTTTAATGTCATTGGACATACAGGTTTGCAAAATCAGGTATTGTATGAACAAGTACTGGATCCAACCACTTTCTGATGTCCTTGTCCAGAAAGGGGAATCACTACCTCAAAGTTGTGTGAGGATCAAGGCTCTGCTGATGACATGGTAAGTTCACTGTATCTTTGTATCTTCTATCCTGTAGGATTTGTTTTTATAAAGAAAACAAAAAAGATAAAGCATTTCATCAATGAGTTTTGGGGGAAGTAAGTTTCATCCAGGAATCCCTGTTATAGTTAGTTCCCTGACATGATATTCTTGCCTGTTGAGTTTTGTCCTACAAGGCAAGCATATAATGGTCAAACTATCTTATGGAGTAAAGGAGTAAAAGGGTATCGATGTCATATATTTATTCAGATTTGAATTTCAATATTTCAAAGGCAGAATATTATTTCCATCAACTCTTTTTGCTAAGAGAGCTATAGAAGAGCTTATTCTCACCTAACGAGACCAGAAAGGAAGTCACTGCAGATCAGTTGCTACCGTTGGATATTCCTTTTGCAATGAATATTAGGAACATAACTTGAAAGGACAAGAACAACCTAGTGGCATTCAGAAAATGGCAGTGAGCCCAGAAAGCACTTAAGGTCTAATCCTGCGCTATTAAAGTCATTGCTCCTACTGACATTAACATCGCAAGGTGGAGAATCTTGCTATAACTTCCACTGGACAAAGCCGGTGTCTGCAGGCATTGCTTATTTTTAAACTAGAGGAGCTGTATTTATTTCCTTGCAGTGCTTGTTTGTGTGGCCAAATTTTGATGGCAATGTACTTTAGGGACGTTTTTGATTTGATCACTGGTGTCTTAAAAGTGTAGCAATATTTAGGATAAACAGGTAGTAAAGCTGTTAAACTTAGAAAGCCACTTAAATTCTGTCAATGTGTGTGAAAAACACGTCAATAAAAGCTTCCCAGTTTCAAAACACGGTTATATATCAAAAAGAAGATGCTGAACATATATTTTAACTACTTTAACATGGAATAAAGACTCGAAACATCTTTTGGCTATTTTACAGGAAGGTAGGCCAAAGCTTTTTTTTGAGAAGACCAGTGAAAATCACATTATTGCAGGTTCTGTGAAAAATGAAACCACTGGGTCGGCTTCATAATTTTTATTCTTTCCACACAAAGAAAATATATAGTGATTTTTTTCCACTCTTCTCAAGTGAAAAATAGTCACTGCTGTGAAAATGCCAACTGTTCTCTGTAAAATTAATGACTTTTCCCATGAAGAAGAAGAGTGAAAATAAGTGATTCTTCCAGCAGGCACTGGAAATGCAGGAAAGCTATTATTTGCTGTGTTAAGTCACATACAGTTTTGTCCAGAAGGGAACCTACTGAAAAAGGGGAATTGATTGAAATATTTTTACATTACAAAAATGCACATGTTCTTCCGAACAGTCCCCAAAACTATGTCCTGAACCTTATTTCTAAGCTTATAATGCAGTTCGTCAGTATAACTGCTGAAACAGAGAAACAGGGAGATCTGCGGATCCTGTGCTTTCGGTGAAGGTGATTTGCTGCTTTTAGTTCGTCTTGTAGTTATTTGTTTGCTTTTGCCTGCAAGCCCTGTCTCTGAAATGCAGGTATAGGGTATCTCGGGATGATCAGAGAATGCTACATTATGTTGGCTGCTTATTCTTCTAGTTACTTCTAAATCACTGGTGCTCTTCATTAAAAACACAACAAAAAAATCAAAAGATAAGCTACCAAGGTACTTTCTAGCAAGATTTGCTTGTAGTTGCCACGGAGATGCTGCACAAACATAAATGGGATTTTGATTGATAGGCTAGATGGCCTGTAGAATTGCAAACAGGGGAAGAAGTTCATTGTGCTAGAGGTTAATTTTGCCATGGCCATTTACAATGGCACTCTTTGCACAGAATGCAGTAATCCATGTGATAGACATGATGACAAACATCATCCGTTTTGTAAACCAGAAAAGAGAATGAAATATAATTTGGAAATTAAAGTGCTCAAAAAGTGATCAGCTTGGCAAAGAAAGGGCTGCAGTAAATCGTTTCTAGTGCAAATCATTTAGTTCTGCGTTACAGACCTTTAGACCTGATTTCAGGCTGTTGAGTTGTTTAGTTCAGCCTTATCCCAAAGAATCATAGAGTCATATAATCATTAGGGATTGGAAGGGATCTGAAAAGATCATCCAGTCTAATCTCCCTGCCACAGCAGCATCACCTAGACCAAGTCACACAGGAACACATCCAGATGGGTCTGAAACACCTCCAGAGAAGGAGACTCCACAACCCTCCTGGGAACCCTGTTCCAATGCCCCGTTACCCTCCCTGGGAAGAAGTTCCTTCTAATATATAGATGGAACCACCTCTGTTTCAGGTTGCACTCATTGCCCCTTGTCCTATCACCAGGTGACCTTGAGAAGAGCCTGGCTCCATCCTCCTGACACCCACCCCTCACATATCTGTACACATGAATGAGGTCACCTGTCAACCTCCTCTTCTCCAAGCTCAAGAGACCCAGCTTCCTCAGCCTTTCCTCATAAGGGAGGTGCTCTACTTCCTTCCTCATCTTTGTTGCTCTACACTGGACACCCTCCAGCAGCTCTGTGTCCTTCTTGAACTGAGGGGCCCAGAACTGGACACAATACTCCAGATGTGGTCTCACTAGTGCAGAGCAGAGAGGGAGAAGAACCTCCCTTGATCTGCTACCCACTGCCGTTCTGACCCCCCCCACCCCGAGTATGTTGTTGGCCCTCTTGACCACAGGAGCACATTGCTGGCTCAGAGTCATCCTGCTGTCCATTTGATTGAAAGTAAAAGCTAAAAGGCAAAACAAAAGTGAAATTCAAATATTAACTGTTAGCTTTTATCTCTTTTCTCTCTTTCACTCATGTAGAAGAGCAGCAAGTGGACATAAGAATAAACAATGACCTGAATGCCAGGACACTGTGCATAGAAAGTTACTCTCAGCCTCATTTTTTTCTCTTTTTTTCTGTGCACTTTTAATAATCCATTTCTTTTTCCCTTGGATGATCCTGTTATGGGTAGCTACCTCTGACTAGCAGAAAACTACTAAAGGCATGAAGAATATCAAAACCAAATAAATATCAGAAATAACATAACCTTCATCTTTCGAGGTCCCTTCCGATCCCTAATGATTCTACGATTCTACCTGTCTTCTTACTGTCACTTTTTAATGCTAATACAGACTGGTGCCTCGATTAATTATCCTCCCTATTCCTTCTAAACTCTCTATGCTTCTATTCAGGAGAGTTTCTTTGCCTTCTTTATGCCAGCACTGTACAGAAATCACAGAGGCTGGGACTTATTAGCAATATTCCTCTTTCCTGCCCATGTTCTTGGTGACTGGGATAGTGTAAGATGAATTTAGAGGTACCAGAGCAAACCACGCCAACTGGTCTAGATATGACCTTTTAAAGTCTCCAGTCGGGGTCTTTTTCTGCATCATGCTGCTTGAAGCTTAATATGAATTATAAACCTAGATGGTCAAGGAGTCTTGTTCAAAATTTAATACAAAGTCATTTAATTTAATATATTTAATATAATTTTTTATAATTAATGATTTTTCTAGACACAGATCATAATCCTGCCGACCACTTTACATCTCACTACCCAGTACAAACTGCTATCAGTTCTGATTAGTCTTTTCATATTATTGTAATACAGCAATATGATTCTTATAACCAACAATATGCATTGCTGATCTAAATCGCTATCTTATTTTTGCTTTGTTACTGGAAGACCATATTTCCAGTCTGACTTCTTGCCATTCTTTGAGGCATAAAATCTGGAAGCAAAGAAAAAACACCACAGACGTCGTTGTTGTATTAGTGGAGATAGGGTACAAATTGACTACGTTATTCTTTCACACTGCAATCAGTAGAAAATGAATGTTCCATCATTCCAACTGAACATCAAGGTTAAAGGAGTCTGTTGAGTTAACCCATTTTTTTCTCCTGGGAAAATAAAAAAGGAAAAGAAACAAAAGAAGGGAAAGATCTGCCTTGGTAGGATTTGTCACAGTGCCTCCTAAATTAGGAATCTACAAGACATCATTCATAGCACAGCTGAATATCCTCTGCAATCCTGAAAATTAATGAAAAGTAACTCAAGCAGAGACTGCTCCTGTGGGCTCTCTGACCTGTCTCACCTGTTTCTGGGCTGTAATTGGGAAGAGGAAGGAAGACATTATAAATATCTGCGGGACAGATTTGCCAGCTGATCTGGTCTCTGCAACAGCCTTGCTTTATCTGAACCTTCTCCCTTCTTTGTTCTTTTGGCCTTTCTGCACTGAAACCTATGATCCACAGGGCTGCAGCACTACATATAAATAGCTTTAGCAATGGATGAATCACTAAATGCTTCCTCTCTCTTCCTTGGGGATAATAGTTATAAGAAAATGGTTGTACTTTACTAAATGTGAAACTACTTCTCCCACATAAACAACGTTTGAGTGACAGCCCCGGCATCCAGGAAACAGGTAAGCAAGAGCTAGAAATGAGGTTGAGCAATAAATTTGTTCTGACATGGAACAAGCTGAGCCTTGGAAGTCTAGACAGTCACTTAAATTTGACAGCATTGTGCTCTTCCTTTGACAGTAATAGTTGCAAAAAGATATCACGGTATTATGCAGTATAATAGTGCATTGGCTTCCTCTCAGAAGTTAATTACGCAGTTGGAGAGCACATACAGCATATAGATAACCGCGTGTGATACAGGGAGTTTAACACTGTGTTTTGTAAAGCTTACGCTTTGGTATTATCACTGCATAATATGTGGTGTTGCTCAAAAGAAAGAGAAGAAAACCTTATTCAAAGCAACCTTTCAATGGTACAATCTCAAGAGTGAGGTAGAAAAGAAACGTCAGCCTCTGTTGCAATAATTAAAGAGTTGTCCTGACCCTTCCTAGCATCTCTGTGTGCTCAAAGCACAGGAAGATTGCACATCCCAAGGAAAGCTTTTTTTTAGATCCTTTTCTCGTATTATTTGAGCTAAGGTGGTATCTTTAGAAAATAAACCTTTTTGTAGCTGAAGACAAGAATCGGCATCTTGTATCGATAGCAGGCAGCTGGGCGTGAGGAATGTACTCCATATTGTGCTATACAATTGAGCCAGATGAGAGTGGGGTTTCTTAACCATCGCAATCCCTAAACTTCAGTGCAAATAGAGCAAAGGCAACTGGTGTGATGCCTCCGCAATTCTATCAAGGATTTTCATGAGTAAACCTTTCATCTTTGTGGTAGTTTGCGAAAAAGAAAGGCGTCTTTAATCAATAACATTATATGGGGCATCAGGTCTGGGTGACTGGAAAATACAGGAGAGCAACAGGAAGGTGATGATGTTTTGATAACGCTTGCTAGAAAACAATTTTAATAGACAATTATCTTTTAAATTAAAATAAATTACATTTTAAGGATTATTTTTGGTTTTCCTAACAAATACCTGATAGGAGGGAATGTGACTCCATGGATTATTTTTAGTTTTCCTAAGCAAATACCTGATGGAGGGAATGTGACTCCATAGTGACTCCATAGTGACTCCACAGTGACTTCATAGTGACAGGACAAGAGACAATAGGTACAATCATAAACACAGAAAAATCCTGTTGAACTCTTTTTTCCGTGAAGGTGGTCAAACACTGGAGCAGGTTGCCCAATTGGGTTGCAGAGTCTCCATTCCTGTGATATAAAAAACCAATGGGATAATGTGCTGAGCAGCCTGCTCTAGCTGATTCTGCTCTGAGCTAGGGATTGGACTTAGAGGATCTCCAAAGGTTTCTTCTAACCTTGTTTAGTTCAGTGATTCTATGCACGTTATTTTTATCCACTTGACAGCACATACAGACAGCACACATCACCACCCAAATCCTATGTTAACCAAGCTGTTGGACAGGCTGGGTCAATGGGCAGAGGCCAATGGGATGAGGCTGAACAGGGCCAAGGGCAGAGTCCTACACTTTGGCCACAGTACCCTCCAGCAGAGCTACAGACTGGGTGATGAGTGGCTGGAGAGCTGCCTGGCAGAGAGGGACCTGGCAGTACTGGTCAACAACCAGCTACATATGAGCCTACAGTGTGCCCATGTGGCACAGAAGGCCAATGGCATCCTGGCTTTTATCAGGCATAGCGTGGCAAGCAGGACTAGGGACATCATTCTCTCCCTGTGCTCAGCACTGATGAGACCTCACCTTGAGTATTGGGCAGCTCTGTGCCCCTCACTTAAAGAAAGATATTGAGGTACTGGAGCCGGTCCAGAGTAGAGCAATGAGGCTGGGGAAGGGACTGGAGGGAAAGTCTGATGGAAAGAGGCTGAGGGAGCTGGGGGTCTTTAACCTGGAGAAGAGGAGACTCAGAGGGGACCTTCTCCCTCTCTATAACTACCTGAAGGGGAGTTGTAGAGAGGTCCATGTTCGGCTCTTCTTCTAGGCAACCAGCACCAGGATGAGAGGGCAGGGCCTGAAGCTGCACCAGGGGAGGGTTAGGTTGGATGTTAGGAAGCCCTTCTTCGTGGAAAGGATGATCAGACACTGGATTGGGCTGCTCAGGCAGGTGGCAGAGTTGGCATCCCTGGAAGTGTTTAAGGACAGACTGGCTGTGGCACTTAGTGCCCTGATCTAGCTGATGTGGTCTAGCGGTAAGGTCCTGGGTTGGCTTTGATGTTAGATGTCTAGATGTCAGATGTTTAGGTTTACTTGATTGGTTTTAGGTTGGACTGGATGATCTTTAAGGTCTTTTCCAGCCTCATCACTACTGTGATATTGTGATACTATGATGATCTTAAAGGTCTTTTCCAACCTCAATAATTCTGTGAATCTGTATTAATCATAAATAACGAGGGAAGGAAAAGAAAAATCACCTTCTAATACTTAACTTCATATGACAAGATGTGAGAGAAGTGCATTACAGGACATCCAATCTGACACTGAAGTAAGAGCCTGAAAATAAATGATTTGACTTGTGGGGTCACTGTGTCTGTCAGGTCCAAGAAGCCACAGTGACACCATGATGCTGCAATGTGAGCAGTTTGAGGTTTTTTATTTAGAATTTGAGAAAAACCATCTAAGAAAAGGGAGGGTGTATGTTTTAGTCCAGAAAAGATCAGAGACTGGAAGTAACAGCAGATATAAAGACATGAGATGAGCTTAGAGAATGTATATACAGCACTGCATGCAGAGATAAGCATATCTCCATCAGCAACAAGATGAGCAGGTTTGTTTCCCAGCAGGGTCCGTGGACTCATAGAATTTCCGAGGACTAATGGGATATCAGCTGTCAGTGCAGCTTGCATTATATGCATAAATACAAAAGCATGTGTATGTACACACACATTTGTATGTACAGACACACGGCAGAGAAAATAAAAGCAGTTTCAGCCTCTTGACTTCATTTCTGCCAAGCAGCATCTTGAGAACCTTGGAGGATGAATAGTAATTTGTGTTTTCATCACCACGTTTCACTCTTCTCCAGCATTTCATGGCCACTAAGGTCTGAAAGAATCAATGGCAACCTGCTTTCCATTGCAGATGTGTTGGAGAGGTGAGAGTCCTTCCTTGGCTACAGCACAGCATAGACTCCCTGCAGAGAAAACACACCTGGGGCAGTGTGGTGGGCAGAGGTAAGCTGATCTTCAGAACCCTGAAAACACTTGTGGTCATGTTCTGGAAGCAATAGTGCAATGGAGTTTGGTATTACCGTGTAGATTTTAAAGAACTTAGGGCACAGAAGGAATGTGGGATTCAGGTTCAGGTCAGTAAGAGATTTCCTCAACAGAGCCACGCTGCAGAAAATGGGACCTGGCATTGGCAGTGTAAGACCCGTCAGTTGCTTCCTACACCATTAAGTTCTGAGGATGCTAAGAGAAAACATAATGTCAACATTTATCTGGAATGAGGAGAAAAATTAAGTCCTGCAGAGGATTTAAAAGCTTTATTTAATTGTTTTAAAAGCTTTCAGAGCAAACCAAGGTGGAGTTCAAGCTCTTTGCTCGAGTTCAGCAATTTCTAATTAATGTTTTTTGCCTAGTAGACTTAATTCATCCTGTACCATGAGACCTGTATGAAGAACGTTTTCATTCTTAAATCTACATTGTTTTGAACTCTGATTTTTCAAGCTCATATGGGTTTGTACCGTTATATTTCTGAGGCCAAATCTAATACAAAATATCATGCTCTATTAATTTCGGTAAGAATTTATTGATTTGCATCAGCAGGCCATTAAGCCAAGAGTATTTTCTTGAAATTTCTTTCCATAATGCTTATGTTGGCAAAATGTATGTCATAGCACCATAACAACAAGAAAACAAGACATAGATCAGGTGATAAATACTATGTGAGATGGACTGTTAGAGGGTCCTGGCTGCAGAAGGTTGAAATCCAGAGAGGATGCAAAATGTCAGCCTGAAAGAACTATTTCCCACCCAGTATGAATTTCAGCAGACATAAATGGAAATGAGAGAGAAGCTAACTTCCGACAGATGTTAGCAAGACTTTTTTTCACTTAGCACATCATAAACATATGGAATGGCCTATCAGGCACTATTGCTGAGGCAAAACACAAGGATCATTCAAGAAACCATTAGACGCTGTTCTGAAGAAATAGAATACTTAACATGGATGAGCCCTGATGGGCTAATAGTCCTGATGGGTAAACCTCTCTAACTAAAACATTTGATGCTCTTATATTCATTTGAATGTAAATATCACTTCAGCTGCTTCTTGGCTTGGTAGGGGTACTTCTTTCACTACCTAAAAAAAGAAAAGAAACCTTTGCTGTGGGTATTAACAAAAGAAAAGCGACGTCTGCAGCACATAGGCTCCCCCTCTCCTTCCCCACACGTTTAACTGACTTAACAGCAGCACAGGAGATCTGAGATGGCTTTTTTATAAGGTGTGATACGTTCAGATATTTGAGGAAAAACTAGCTGTCTTGCAAAAAGTCACCCAAAGCAGCTTGTGTCAGAAATGCTGCTTCTGAGCGCTGCCCTCCAAATTAAAGATTAAACACCTGCTCCTGCTTTCTCTTTCTCTCCTAAACCCCAATATCTTCCCTGTTTTTATATCTGTTTCACAGTAGCAATCAAAGCAGCTTATCAGAGCACTTCTCACAAGGCCATATGGAGACCACAGGTTTTGCAGCTGAATTATTCATCGTGATGGTGTTCCTGAAGTAGATTCAGGATCCATTCTTGCACTGATTTTCTCTGGGGAGTGGCACCAGATAATAGGTTTTGTCTCAGTTCTGCTGTGCACTCCGTGAGAGGTGAGAACCCCCCTTTCTATGCTTTAAACAAAATGCTCTTATCTGGAGGATTTTGGTTTCAGAAAGACCTTAAATTCTATTTGTAAAAGTTTTTTAAACCTAAAAAAGCAAGAAAATACTTCTCTCAATCCTGTCCCTTCAACACCAATTGTTTCAGATTGAGCAAATTGTTTCCTGTCTTTTTAGAACAGTTGAACCCAGCAAAGAAAACCAGCTCTCAGCACTTTCCTGATGTAAAGCAGTGAGAAGTGAGAGGAGTTTGCACTTTCAAAGCCGTTGCCATAGGTCTGTTGCTGTTGTAGTGGGAAACGCGTTCAGGATCAGCAGGGTGGGTAGACGTCGTACCTTTTCATTTTTGTGAGTGAGCAGTGGACTCCTCATGTGTTAAAGACTAATGTAAGGCCAATTTGTCAAGCTGGAAGAGGAGAGATTTAGACTGGAAGTCAGGAGGAAGCCCTTCACGATGAGGGTGCTGGAACAGGTTAGCCGGGGAAGTTGTGGCTGTCCCCTCCTCAAGGCCAGATTGGATGGGACATTGAGCACCCTGGTCTAGTGGGGGGTGTCCCTGCTCATGGCAGAGGAGTTGGAACTAGGTGAACTTTAAGGTCCCTTCCAACCTGAACCATTCTATCAATCTATAAATTTAGAAATGGCAAGTATTCTAAACCACAAAGCAATATTATGATTCTGGAAGCAGTTGCTCTTTTGGATGATAATGTGAAAAAGAAACAAATGAGCAACCCTTGTCACAACAACAGGTCAGAAAAAGACAACATCAAACCTCCATTTCCATAGTCTTTACCACTATGATAGAAATTACATTTATATGTGTTCTTGTGGTTAAAACCAACCCAGAGTAGCTCTCCTTCTCCGCTCAGTATAGTCAATTGCATGTCAGTAGTGTTTATCTTAAAAAATTGGCAAGTACTCATAAAAACCCAACAAACCTTAAAGCAAACAAATCAGAGCAGATCTTCTCTCATTAGAATAACACAATCCATTGAGAAATCATAGAATCATAGAATCATTAGGGATCAGAAGGGACCTTAGAAGATCAGCTAGTTCGATCTCCCTGCCATGGCAGGATCACCTAGACCAAGTTGCACAGGAACACAGCCAGGCTGGTCTGGATGGTCTCCAGAGAAGGAGACTCCACAACCACCCTGGACAGTCTTTTCCAATGCTCTGGAACCCTCACTGGGAAGAAGTTCCTGCTGATATTGATAGGGAACCTCCTCTGTTCCAGCTTGCACCCATTGCCCCTTGTCCTATTACCAGATGATCTGGAAAAGAGCTTGGCTCCATCCTCCTGACACCCACCCCTCACAGATTTATAGATGTGAATGAAGTCACCCCTCAGCCTCCTCTTCTCCAAGCTCAAGAGATCCAGCTCCCTCAACCTTTCCTTATAAGGGAGCTGTTCTGCTTCCTTCATCATCTTCACTGCTCTACGCTGGACACCCTCCAGCAGCTCTGTGTCCTTCTGGAACTGAGGGGCCCAGAACTGGACACAATACTCAGAAATATTTCTGTAATTTCGAAAGGATTGTAAGAATGATTCATTTTTAAATGTCTATTTAAAAGAAAAACAAGTATTAAAAATGTTCTCATACTGAATGCCCTCTCTGTAGAAACTGTAGAGGAGGAGATTAATTGACAGGTGAAATATTAATTATATTAACAATTTTGACCTTGGATTCACATAGCAGCAGCCTGGTTTGATAACAGAATACATTTGTAATGAGCATGCAGTATAATTTATATCCTTATAAAGCAGAGGGAATACATTTTGGCATTAGCTTTTGTTCCATCTCCTGTCCTTTCATTCCCCTGTCTCTTTCCCCACTGTCAACAATATTATTTGTCATTGATAAGCATGCAAAAACAGCTTTCATATACTAAGATATTTGAAATTCATTTGAATTTCAGTAGCATTTTCACTTCCACTGGGTAAGTACTAAATAAAGAAATACAAGTGCTCTCAGTCTGCAGTATTTTTTATGGATTAAGAAGATCGCCAGCTGATCTGCTCCTGTGTTGCAGTACTGTGCAGCTGGGTGTGTGACAGAATAGTGAGCCAGGACTGACTGAATAATACATCTCTTTGAAGCATCTGCCTCTTACTCCAATGAGCAGCAAGCATGTTTTACTTCCAGGAGCATTTTCTGTGGCAGAACTGCTCTCAGCATCACTGGCTGCAAAGAAGGTCACAAAAGTGTAGCTTGTACCTGGCTGGAAAGTGATCTAATAAACCTTCAACTTTTGTTGGTAGAATTTTCCAGCTTGTGAACCTCCACCTTGAAGATAAGATGTTGCTTTGCTATGGGTTTACAAACTGTTGTTGTATGGTTTAAGTACAGGTTAATAACTCCCATATATTGACACGCTACAGCTTGTAAAAACAGTAAGAAAAAGTGCCTCTAATACAAAAATGTTTAATTCCTAAAAAATCAGGTGAGAAAGACCTGTTCCAGTGGGAAAAAGATGAATCATACAATCATAGATTCATTAGGGATGGGAAGGGACCTCGAAAGATCATCTAGTCCAATCCTCCTGACACAGCAGCATCACCTAGACCAAGCTGCACAGGAACACAGCCAGGTGAACGTCTCCAGAGAAGAAGACTCGACAACCCCCCTGGGCATCCTGTTCCAATGCTCTGTCACCCTCACTGTGAAGTTCCTTCTGATATTTAGATGGGATCTTCTATGTTCCAGCTTTCACATTCAGCCTAGGTTATGCCTAGTGGCATATTGGACATCCTCTGATCACACCTCTCAGATTAAACAATTCTTCTACACAGATTCCCTGTAAAAAAGCTGCATTGAATGAACAACCTTCCCAGACATTTTGCCGGGCAATGCATGACTGACGCTGTGAGCTGCAGGCAGAATAAACATCTGTGTGAACTCCGCTGAAAAGGTCTAGAAGACAACTTGTTCACTGTAATCGATGACCTTAGAAATGTCTGTGAAGTTAAGACAGAGAAATGATATTTGGGGAGGAAAAATGAAAGGGGAAGGAGAGAGATTTCTGTGGGTATAGATATTAAGAGCAAGGCCAGAAAGCACAGAGGTCCTGCCATCCGTTGTATTGCTCTAAATCGGCTACAACCTTTGAACAAAATGTTGTTCAGTGAAGAATACAGAATTTTATACTATCAAAAGCTGTCTGGTCTATCACCTCATAGTTCTAGCTGTTCGTCCCATAATCACCATCTTTTTTGTTGGAAGACCCATGCCAACACATTCCTTAACAGATGTAATCGTGCTTCCATGTTCATTTACTTTGATGAGAGTTTGAGATAACTACGTCTGGCTGTAGCTAGCGAAGAAAAACTTGTTTCTTCTGGGGGTTGTAAAATATTCTGAAATATACAGTAACCTTTGTGCTGTTCTCTAAGTCTTCCACACTGATGTGGATTAGTCATTTCATTTCCTAAGTATGTGCTGTATGAGCACCATTCAGCAACACTGCGATGAAAATAATCAGAGGTACCTTAGTGCAAGCCCTGCTGTATTGTAATAAAGTGTTAGAAAATATGTTCATTTTTAATTGCTTCATTTCTGGGATTATGCCTGCCCAAGGCAAGAGAGAATTGAGTATGTATTTCTCTGGTGTGCAAAAACATTTATTCAGAATATATGCAAATCAACCAAACATTCTCGTAAACAGCAGCACTGTGCTGATAGTTAATGACAGTAAAAGCTGATAACTTAATGATGAAAAAAAACCCCAACAAAATACCATGCCTAATTAATAGGCTGTAACACTTCCAGGAGAACTGGATGTCTCCGACAAATTACCTTTAACTCTTACAAAACTGTTTCCTCAGCTGGAGAAGAGGTATGCTTTGATTTCATGAGTCAGAAAAGAGTGCTGAGAAAAAGGAAGCTGACATGGCAAATGAGGAGGTGATTAGTGACAGCCAATGCGGCCTCGTTAAAGACAAATTGTGCCTGACAAATGTAGTGGCCTTCTGCGATGGGGTTACACCACTGGTGGATAAGGGAAGAACTGCTGTCATGCACCTGGCAAAATATTTGACATTGTCCTACATGACATCTGTGTCTCCAAAGCAGCAGATGAATTTGACGTGATGGATGACTCGGTGGATAAAGAATTGGCTGGATGGTTGCACTCAAAACCTTGTGGTCAACAGCTCCATATCCAAGTTGAGAACGGTGACAATTGTTTCTCAGTGGTCACTATGGTGACTGATGTCGTTTTGTTGGTAACATGGACAGTGGGGCTGAGAGAACCCTCAACAACTCTGCCTTTGACAAAATATGGCCACAGTTTCCATTGTGGAGTTGACTTGCTGGAAGGAAGGGGCTGCCAGCCAGAGGAACCTTAAGAGGCTCTAGAGCTGAGCCCATGCGCAGCTCTCATGAAGTTCAAGAAGGCCAAGTACAAGGTCCTGCACCTGAGTCAGAGCTATCCCAAGCACAAATGATGCTGGGCATTGAGTGGATTAAAAAAAGTCATAGAATCACAGAATTCATTTTGAATCATAGAAGTCATTTTATGCTCCTTAGGAATTCCCCTTCCATTAACCACAGCATGAAATGGGGAGCTCCAAGACTGCTGAGAGCTGAAATAGCTGCTTCTCATTCAACTAATACTAGGTCTTGCCTCTCATTTTAATTTAGGGAAGGTGAGGGAGCTGAAGAGGTTTTAACATACGGAATGATAATTAACAAGGGAACATTCCCAAAAGATTTGGAGTTTCATTGTGTGGAACTTAACGGTACCTACTTGGTTGTGGCATCTCAACTGAAAAACTCAGGAGAAAAAGTTTCTGAAAAGATTTCCCGTGCTTCCTCATTCACCTAGATAAAAAATATCACACAAAACCCCCTACTTTTCTAACTTCACTCAAAAAACTGCAAAGAAGATTATTGATAGTAGTCATTAAAAGGGACAGGTGTTTTTTCTGGCTGTTGTAACAGCTGGCTGCATAATTCACCCTGATTAATATGTAAGGATTCACATATGGGTGGGTATTTTATGGATGACTGAAACAAGTGACAACATTTAACAAATGACCTCAAATAGGTCTCAGGGTGTTGCTGTTTCTAGCCCTAAGAAACCTGAGGGTTCTACAAGCTTATCTGGGTTTGGGGATTTGCTTTCTGATGCACATTCATGTTTACTGTCTGTCTCTGTAAGTAGGCAATTCTCTAGAATTTAGTGTTGCTTTCAAATCTGTGTCAACAGTCCCCACATCTTTTTCTAATTAAAAATGATAGAATAGATTAAAAACATTACCCCCTCTCCCCCCAAACCCAAAGAAACCAGCAACACCATCATCACAAAGGGGCAATGATTAAATATTTATTTTAGCAACTGACCAACATGAATTCTTTTCTACAAAGAGCAAGGATGCACAATTATGGGTAGAACACCCAATGGAAAGGCTTATGGAATGATTGCAGAAACTCCTGTCTCGTGAATGATCAGCATGAAAAGTATTTTAGTGAGTAAGGACAGGCAGCCATCCTGAGCCAAGGTATTTTAATCATCATCTGTTTCTCTGAGACAGTAGAAAAGAAAAGCTCCCAAAACATCCAGCACCCACCTAGATGCGTTCCTGTGTGACTTGGTCTAGGTGATCCTGCTGTGGCAGAAGGATTGGACTGGATGATCTTTCGAGGTCCCTTCTGATCCCTAATGATTCCATGAAAACAGAGTTTTCTAAATATGGGAATCTTAGTAGATTACATCTGTTTCTATTATAAAGCCCTTAAAATTGCTCACTAATATTTACTTCCAAGTCACAATTGCTCTCTGACTATTCACCCTCAAATGAGGAAACGAGTTTATTTTCCTCTCCGTGGCTTTGTGCATACCAACATTGTTTTAACCTTTGAAACTTCCACACTCCCAGGGTCTGAGGCTTGCAGATTTCTGAGCCTTTCCATTAGTGTGCTATAAAGACACTTGACAGAGTGACATGTACTACATGTGGGGAAGCATAAGTTACACGTACACCCCTGAGAGTGCAGAGCAGATGCTGAAGGCAAATATTTGTATGCAACCTGAGCAGCGTCTCATTTAAGGGCCTCTCCAAGTAAAGTGTGGGGCTTGGCTAAGCACTTTCAGTACAAATCCAGGCTTTGCTTTTACATGTGACTGGATTTATTTCTCGAGAATAAACAGCTTGATTATAAATGGTAGCTGTTAACTATGGCAGTTAGCACAGGGAAGACTGCTCTCGTATAACAATACACGATAGAAACTGCTGCATCTCGCCTGTGTGACATCTCCATGAGCCATGAAGAGCAGAGGAATTCTGCGTTTAACCTCAAGGACACAGACACTGTCTGGGCTGTTTCGGAACAATCATTAGCTCATCTCTCTCTTTGTTTTATATCATGTAGTATCAAAACAACTAGATATAACTGAAATAATTATTCCTGCATTTAAGTTGCATTAAAGAAAACGTTTGCTGCCTTGATTTTGGAGTTGATAATAGAATCATAGACTCCTTAGGGATCAGAAGGGATCTCGAAAGATCATCTAGTCCAATCCCCCTGCCACAGCAGGCACCTAGACCAATATTTTTCATTCCTTGTTGTGTTCATTACAGCAAGAGGGATCATCTATGAATTAGGAAGGCTAGCAAATAAATAGAAAACATCTTCATTTTCTAGATGTTAAAAAATGTTTAATTTTTTAATTTTGGATTTTATTAAAATTCCCTTTTTCAGAAAAGTTTAAGATGGATTTTTAATTTGAAAAATCTGTCTTGCAATAGAGAAGAAATATAATGATAAAAAGCTCATTAAAGTTCTCTGCTTACCTGTGCATCTAATATTAGAGAGGAATTGATGAGCGTATGATACTGACAGCTGAATAGAAAAGTTCGAATAATGTATTCATTAAAATACTGAGCAAAACAGGGGGAACAACCAGGTTAAGCACTTCAGTTTGCTGACCTTGGTAAAGTGTACACAGATTTATCACAGGAAAAACAAACTAATGTGAGCGTATTTACTAAAATGGTTAGAATTCTGAGCCATGTTTACTACAGAACCACTTCAATTTCGTGTGGCAGACGGTGTGTTACAACCCAAGATGACTGAAGCTGCCAGTTAGAAACAGAATTGAAAAATTCAATATTTGCTGAGATGAATATCCCATAATTCATCTTCTTTAAAGTATTTCACAAAGCCCTGTGGTACTACTATGTAATATGTAAATGAGATTAATATAGGACCACGGTCTCCAGGACTCTTAGCACAGTAGTTTCCCACAGTATTGAAGTCCATAGAACCTGATTTTTAATATACTCATGAACAATGAAGGAACTACATGTTGCATGCAAAAATAGCTGCACCTTTTGGAAGGACAACCAACCAGATGCTTTCATTTCTAGGTTGGCAACCATGGGGATGCCAGAAAAGTGAAGTGTTAGTCCTGGGACTTTACACTTAGGATTTTCAGTAATGAATGTTGCTGTGTTAGCAGCACATATAAGAGTTTTCAAGTGGTTCTGCCATTGAAAAGCCATGCTGAATTTCTAGTTTAAGGATTTATGTTTATTTACAGGTAGAAGTACTTGTGGTGGTAGGTTTGTTTGAGACCAACTTTTAAAAACCCAGCATTTTATAACTTGCCTTATGGAATAAGAGAGGTCTTGACTTCTGTCCTCTTGGGCTGATAAACTTTACAGAGATCCAGTTTAGCTTTGGCTCTCTGGTACCTGACAGAAATGGTATGTGAGGCTACTAACAAGGTTCCCCTGTGAATGCAAGATCAAGGATGGAAGCAGCCTATTTCCCTTTGCAAGTGGGCATGCCAAGCAGATGTAAGGTTTGGATAGATTCTGTGCTATGCTCTTGATAGAGTCATAGAATCATTGGGGATCGGAAGGGACCTCAAAAGACCACCTAGTACAATTCCCTTGCCACAGTAAGATCACCTAGACCAAGTCACACAGGAACTGATCCAGGCAGGTCTGGAACATCTCCAGAGAAGGAGACTCCACAACCTCCCTGGGCAGCCTGTTTCAATGCTCCATTACCCTCCCTGTGAAGAAGTTCCTTCTGATATTTAGATCGAACCTCCTCTGTTCCAGCTTGCAACCATTGCCCCTTGTCCTATCACCAGGTGACCTTGAGAAGAGCCTGGCTCCATCCTCCTGACACCCACCCCTCACATATTTGTAGACATTAATGAGGTCACCCCTGAGCCTCCTCTTCTCCAAGCTCAAGTGACCCAGCTCCCTCAGCCTTTCCTCAGGAGGGAGCTGTTCTACTTCCTTCATATTCTTTGTTGCTCTACGCTGGACACCTTCCAGCAGCTCTGTGTCCTTCTGGAACTGAGGGACCCAGAACTGGAGACACTACTCTTTATACACAGCACAGAAATCTGTCTGGGAGCAATAGCAGAAGCAGATTTTTGTGAAGAATGGGAGTGGCAGGCTTTGCCTCAAAAGATTAGAGGTGTCACTGGAAGAGCAAGTGAACCATAATGGAATACATGTCCAACTTCATAGGCTTAGTGCACCAGTTCTGTTGTCAGCGTGTCCCTGTCTTTCTTTAAATTTTGTTGCAGTTGGAATAAAGGAAAAAATACAAATTGGACACAGAAGACAGATTTGAAACAAATTTGTACAAATTTGAGAAATTAATAGCAGCCATTCTGTGAGATAGGAGAAATCACTGTTTTCATACAAGTTTTAAAAAATGAATTCTAAGCTATTTAACTCAATGATTCTTGTGTGCTTTCAAAATTAAATCAAAACAACAAAGCCAGGAAGCTGTTGGAAGTCAGCAAACACCATTTCGACAATTCTGCCGAATTTTGTTCTAGCAAACGTTGCACTGAGCCTTTTGTAGCCCTCAAATGAAAATTACTGCTTTAGCAAAGCCGACATTAGTCCTTATCACTTCCTCAGTGAATGATAAATGTCAGTGTGAATAAATGTAGAAGAGTTACTTTCTAGTGATTGAAAATTAAGAGAGAAAATTGTGCTGACTACAACTTCTGTTCTATTTATGTTGCATGCATAATGTATACACAGCATCACAACTTTTTTGTTGGTGGTGGTTGAAAGGATTGAGCCTGGAGCAACTGAAGGAATTTGTTGTTGAGCCAGTTTCATGTTGTGTAAATTATTATGTTTCTTTAATAGAATTAATAGGTGATGAGAGCCTGAGGGTTGGTTGTTTGGCTTCTATTTGTACTTTTAAGTATAGTGTTCCGTCAAAGAAACAGCAGTTTCTGCTACTGCCTGTTACATATGGAACAAGGTGTGTTGACTGTCAGTTGATTTACAATATAACTAGTTGGACTATTTATCACATACAGTGGGTAAAGTGAGTTCTGTGAATCAAAGTGAGTTAACATCTTTAGGAGGCTTCAGCACTGATGACAATTTTCTGGTAGAGCCACTGCCATTAGGTCAGGCTACTGGCAGTAATGATCTTTCTAGCATGAGGTTTCATGGGAAGATTGTTCTCATCTTTGTTGTTGAGAACTTGTCTCCATCGGGGACCTTGCATCTTTTGGAAAGTGAAGAGATGGCATTTCAGGCAGAGGTTGCTTTGTAAGCTGAAGTGCAGACTCATAAACTAGGGGAATCCATGGCGACTTCTACTCTACTGAACACCATCTACTCCGTATACCTGGGGGTCATGCACTTTGGGTGACCTTCTCTCCCAGAGGGCCATTTCTGTCACCTCTTTTCAAAGTAGATTAATTTTGTAGATCAATAAATACAGAGAGGTTTATGCAGGTACAGTAGTGCTCCCAATCTTTTAGCATTACAGCCTATAAAGACCTGTGAACTTCATATTATTTATTTGTAATTTCATGGTGAAAATGTTTTCAATGACTTCAGAAGACAGAGACATTATTCCAAACTCTTCCATCCTAATTGGAGAAATTCACTTGACCTTGAAAAGTTGTAGCTTCTCTTCTGTGTATTTGGGATAACACTGAGTTCTTAGGAAAAGATGGTAATGTCAGAAATTACAGCCTCATAAAGCCTTTAATTCTCATCATAAAAATAATATATAAAGTAGAGAACTATGAGGGTGCCTCACATATTGCACTGTCAGGTTTAGGAGCACTACAATAAAATTTACAATGCCTTTGTATTTGATAGTGAGTAAGAAAGAAAGAAAATGAAAGTTAAAAATGGCCATGTTATAAAGAAGTAAGATTTTTCAGAGAGTGAAGGAAGGGAAGCTGGATGCTCACAAGGCTGGGCTTTCGGGCTTTTAGCACATCTAAAAAATTGTTGCTAAGAGTCCCAGATGTTTACTCCAGGTGAAGATTTAAATACATGATGGGCTAAAATTTAAAAATTCAGCTCATGAGCTAAATGCTTTTCTCAGAGCGTTTGAGAATGCAGACAACACAAATAACATTAGGAGCTTCTGAGAGCACAATCACAGAGAACATCAAGAGTCATTTGGGCAGAGGCAACAGATGAAATCCCAATCATGCTGTGGCCAAGAGGTGTTTTTCTGCTGACACGAATGAAGGCAAAATTCCACGCAGTTTACAGAGGAAAATTTCATCACCTATCTTCTGAGTACCAGTAATCATCTTCCTCTCTATGTCTAATGCACAGCAGACATTAGTTCATTGCAATCCTTATGTGTAGGACTTGGTTTTCTAGCTTGGACTAGTCAAGACTTTACTGCTGCGTAAACATGGTGGCTGAAATGATAGCTGTTGTAAAATCACATTCATTTCATATATGACACAGTAAGCAGGTCTGAAATTATCCATTTTTAACATAGAATCATAGAATTAATAGGGATTGTAAAGGACCTCAAAAGATCATCTATTCTGATCCCCCTACCCCAGTAGGATCACCTAGACCAAGTTGCACAGGAATACTTCCAGGCAGGTCTTGAACCTCTCCAGAGTAGGAGACTCCACAACCCCCCTGGGCAGCCAGTTCCAAAGCTCCGTTACCTGCACTGGGAAGAAGTTTCTTCTGATATTTATATGGAACCTCCTCTGTTCCAGCTTGCACCCATTGCCCTTTATCCTATCACCAGATGACCTTGAGAAGAGCCTGGCTCCATCCTCCTGACACCCACCCCTCACATATTGATAGACATTCATGTGGTCACCCATCAGCTTTGTCTTCTGCAAGCTCAAGAAACCCAAAACTGGAGGCAATACTGCAGAAGCGGTCTCACTAGTGCAGAGTAGAGGGGGAGAAGACCTTCTCTTGATCTGCTTACCACCCCACTTCTGATGCACCCTAGAATGCTGTTGGCTCTCTTGCCCACAAGAGCACACTGCTGGCTCATAGTCATCCTGCTGTCCACTAGGACCCCCAGGTCCCTTTCTCCTACACTGCTCTCCCACAGGTCAGTCCCCAAACTATACTGGTCCCTGGGGTTGTTCTTGCCCGGATGCAAGACTCTACACTGAACCTTGTACTTCATTCAGTTTCTCTCTGCCCAGCTCTCCAGCCTGTCCAGGTCTTGCTGAATGGCAGCACAGTCTGCTGGGGTGTCAGTGACACCACCCAGCTTTGTGTCATCAGCAAACTTGCTGTCAGTGCACCCCAATCCCTCATCCAAGTCATTAATAAATAGATTGAAGACGACTGGTCCCAGTACTGATCCCTGGGGGACTCCACTAGGTACAGGTCTCCAACCAGACTCTGTCCCGTTGACCATGACTCTCTGGATTCAGTTCTGCAACATCTCAAGGACCAGAATATAACAGATGTTAGCTTCATTATTTTCTTAAAAGCCTCACTGAACATGCTGTTTGTGCCAGCTGCTGTATACAAATGTAAGAACAGGAGTAGACTAGAATATGAGAGAGCAGACAGAACTACAAATGGTCAAGGTCAAAATCAAAGAGGTCAAGATGTACACAGTAGTGTCTGATGAATAAATGAGAACAATATTTTTCTCCTCCTTCATTCCTCATCTTCAACTGAATATTTATCTTGGAGGGCCAGTCTTTGTGGTGTACTGGCCACCAGAATTTGCCAAAGAGTTAGGCATCTTGCAGAAGCACTTATTACTCTGATCTAGCTAGTCACATCTGTTGTGATGTGACTTCGCTCTTGGATTCAGTGAATAGATATAAATATACAAACAGAAGCCACGCACAGTCTTTAGAATGAAAACACTGAAATGCTGCAGCACATGAGAGGGTTTGAAAGCCATCATTCTTAGATTACTTGCAAAACTGAAACTGCTCTGTTTTTTTCTTCAGAGATTCACAGTGCTCTGCTAAGTATTTTTATACATGGTTAATCTTTCATACACCATTACGTGGGTAAAAAGTAAGTCTATCAAAAATTTAAGACAACCAGTTGTTGCTCTGGAAGGAAGCAGATGTTGAATATTTCACAGATGCCTTCCTCCCATTTGTTTGGATTCATCACTTATGGGGGGTAACTGAAACACATTTTCTAGGCTTCCACAGTGCACTTGATCAGCACTCTGGTAGAAGATGAGCTTCACCGTAATAGCGTCCAACAGGTGGGAAAGGGCAGAGTGGGGCTTTCACTGGAGTGTTTTATGGTTGTCTGCTAATTGCATTCTGCTGCTCCCAACACTCGCACGGGAATCTCATACATTTGTCATCACTACAATACAAAGTAAGAACTGGGAGAACTACCGTTTGAAGTAAACTACCCTCTTCCTTCTTCACAGCCTGACAAGGAGTTCACTCATGTTCAGATGGATGAGTTCCCAAAGCTAGCAGGCAGCTATCAAACTGTGGTAGAGTATACATTCTCTTTCTGAACTTACACCAGGGATGTAAATTTTCTCTCTCTTTTTTATTTATTATGTTTTTACAGACAAAATCATGAATCACATCCATTTGTATTTATTACAAGGGATACATTCTGTAAGGGCTAGAATTTCCACAATTTCAGTCCTCGTTTTACCTCTAGTATGTTTGAAATGGCTTATAGAAGGGATTTAATCATGAACTTATGCCTTTCCCTGTGAATTACTGGTACGCTACTTAGTTAAAGTTCTTAAGCTTTTAAAGTAATTGAAATGTTGAGTTGAATCTTAGGAAGAATTAACTACAGATATTTTTAGAAAGTAAATTAAAGCTTTTCTACTTTTCGGTAGACTAGCCTTCTGAATATCCATTAAGGTTTGCGTGCTGTGTCATTTTTAGCATGCTCAGGGCAGGGTCAGCCTCTTGGATCTCCTTCAAAATTTAATTCTGAATGCAACATCTTAAAAAAAAAACAAAACCAAATGCAGCCATAAATTAGGTGACAACCTTTTCCCATATAAATAAGTTTACTTAAACAGATACCCAACTTTATTGAGTGACTATAACAGATCCTGCAGCATCTTAGATAATCACATTTTATATCAGTTATAAATCCTAGGTAGATGTTCAAGTCTGATAATATATTTGGGTTAAAGCTAGTACTACAATTAACACCTGACAACCCAAAACATGTATTAGAAGCCTCGCTCTCTATCACTGCCTGCAACAAATCATGGCAGAGAATCTCTAGGAAAATTTTCTTAATGAGCCTAAATAATCTTAATAATTTAGCTGTAGTCAGTAAATACACTGCAATGCTCATCTATCAGCATACGGAACTACAGTTACTGTTTCTACGAAACTGATAAAATCAAAAAGGACGGGGAGAAAGCTGTACATAAACTCACAAGCTATTTCCAGCTAAAGCAGGATGGACTGCCGTGAGCAGGAGGTGATGTAAAATAGCTACTTCAGAGATCTGAGTGCTCAAAGTTCTGCCAATTTAAAAGCCCACCCTGCAAATCGAATGCTCTCGAAGGAAGTTGTTTTAGTCATAGTAACCTCCTGTGAAAAGGTCAGAAAATGAAAGGTAGTGACATGTAAAGATAACACATTCACTCTACTGTTACGTCAGATGTTACAGTGGCATGCGTTTTCAGGTAGAGAGAGAAGAAGTTAAAATATGATTAACTCAGAGTAGATTTTCAGGAAGAGGTCTAGAAAGACAGCTCAGTGGACAGTGCATTCCTATGCTTCTTAAGTTCCGTTGCATGAATTAGTTACTACCTCTGTTGGATGGTAAAATTGTTCTGCAAAGAAACTGAAAAGAACTTTCACCCTATTTTAATAAGAAACATTTCCAGATGTCACAGACGTCTAGCCTGGAAATCAAAACTAGGAACAAACTCCCTCTCCGTCTCCAAAACTCTCCGTTTCACACATTTTGGGGGATGCCTGTGGTATCCTCACCATGTACAAGCTGAGTGCAAAGAGGTTGGACTGAACCAAGATGAAGGATCCTCATCATGGTGTTTCGGCCCATTCACATGACATGATTTCTTCCCGGTGATGCTAGAGATGAACACAAGTATCACAGAAAAGCCACAAAGCTTTTCTAGTCTCTTTGCTATAAAACCATTTTATTTCTCTTCCTCTTCGGCCGTCTATGTAAGTTTCACACTGTCAGGATTATTATGAGAGAATATCCCTGTCAGCTCTGCCCCTTTGAACTCCTCTTTAGAGCTCAATTCAAACTAAGAGAGAGCAAAAATGTTTCCAGTCATCTTGGATGACAACCTCCTGCCATAGTGGGAAGTTTGATCTAAAATGGGACTTACTAGCTTACTGAGAGGAGAGCGTAGGCAATGAATTATTCAGAGTTTCTAGTCAACAACCTTTTATACCTTGTTCTATCCCAGGATAGATGGTTCAGGCTCAAGTACTATATTTGTCAACAGTAAACTAAACCTGCTGCCCAAATCCCACACTGACAGTGTTAACCGCTTGTATATTGTTGTGGCTGTCATTTAAAGCACCTAAACCATGGAAAATCAGAGCAGGGCTGTCCCTGTATTCTTGGCTCATTCCCTTGTGTTTTCACTTGTGAACTCAGAAAACCAGCAATGCTGCAAGAATTACTGGGGCTGCAACAACAGGGGAATCGATTAAAAACAGTATCAGCAGTGAAGCGTTGACTCAGCGTTTCCTTTTTTTTGTGCTTTATTTATAACATTTTCTGCAGCCTTTTACTTCAACAAGATCATTTTAGAAATGCAAATCCCACAGCCATGGGTTGGAGGTTGCAAAGAAAGGAGTCTATTACCCTGATGTGAATCTTCAGGTGGCACCATTAGAATGAAACCAACAGGAACTGATCTCCGTATTACAGCTCTGTGCAGTGATTTTGTGCTTTCCTCTCCTTTCTTGGGTATTTGTGTAAAGACAATATTGACAAAGAAAACACTAAAGAAGATAAAAACTTCTCCAATTACCTTAAAAATGTTATCCCCAAGCCATGCTAAATCCATAGGGTAGTATTTAGAGGGAGCCTTTGGGCAGTTTGGTGATAAGGACATGAGCGCTGTTCCCCTAAGTTAAATGAGGTCTGACTTAAACCGGATCTGATTTGGCTCATTGGTTCACTCTTCAAGCTGAGAAGCATTGACCCCTTCAAGTATGTTACTACTCCATCACCTAAATCAGGTAGTTTTTGAGGCCAGCCAGCCCACAATTGTCTTCTTGCTACTAATAAAGTGCCACAGACAGATGCAAAGTAAGATCAAAAGGTCCTCTTATAAAAGCAGACATTGTTCTGTTGGTGCCTACATTTGGCTGTGCTCAGATTTCTATTCTTCTTTTGAAATGCTATTCTCTGTTAATTACTTTATACAGAATCAAGCTCTCTACTTCATATTGTACTACACATTTTCTCTCTGCCCCAAGTTGTTTTTGTTTTACAAAAATTTATAGGAGGATTTATTTTTGGAGCCAAGACTTACTGCACCAATCAGTTCTGAGCAGATATATTTATCTCAGGTGCTTTGGTTGTTACTGGGGAAAAAGCTCCATGTATTGAGACAAAGTCCAAATGTATTGTCTTACCGTATTGTGGCATCAATCATATGGTATTTTCTGTGATGGGAATTGTTAGAGCTGAAGACAACCCTGACCTTTTTCTTGTGCAGTGGAAGCTGATATGCTTTTATCATCTCCATGAGGGGCTTTTTACAGTGTCAGCATCTCTTAGTAATGGCTGTGTTTCCACTTCTTTTTCTCAAATGGTTTCTATTCTATAGAGCATAGAATCAGTCATAGAATTGAAAGGGAGCTTCCAAGATCATCTAGTCTATTCCCTTCTGTAAGGAGCAGGGACATCTCCAACTAGATCAGGTTGCCCAGAGACCTATCCAACCTGACCTGCTTCCTTTTAGTCTAACCCATCATCCCTTGTCCTGTCACAACATGCCCTGATAAAAGGTTTTCCCACATCTTTATTATATGTCCCTTTAAGTACTGGAAGACTACAATACAGAGCCTTCTCTTCTCCAGGATGAACAACCCCAACTCTCTCACCCTGGGTTCGTAACGTAAGTGCTCCATCCCTGTGACCATTTTGTACCCATCCTCTGGACCCACTCCAACAGGTCCATGTTCTCCTTACCCTAGACCTTACCCTAACCCTACAGTTAGTACTCCCGGTGGAGTCCTACTGAGTGGAGCAGAGTGGCAGGATGACCTCTCTCAATCTACTGGTCTCATTACTCCTGATGATGTTCAGGTTATGGTTAGCTATGATGACTCTTCTATTTGAGAACTTATACTGAGTTTTGAAAGTACTTATTTCTAGATGTTGAAACTAGTCTCAGTTTTACTGGTCCATCTTTCTCATGATCTGTATATTGCATTGTTATAAAGATATCCATAAAGAACAAAATGCTCAGATATGTATTAATCTCAATAAATTGATGTTAAATTAATTTATGTGAAATGTGAAAAATATCCATGCCTATCTATTCATAACTAATGAAATTAGATTTCCAATAATTAGGATGTGATTATTAGGAAATGCCTGAGCCGACTCTGATTTATCTCTACGTATGCGTTCCTCTAATTATAGCAAGATAGTACTTGATAAAAATATTGTATAAATATCAGTCAGTCTTTCATGTGCTGGTACCCCATGTCAGCAAACACGGAGGCAGCAGTTACAGAGCAGATGGCCTGACGAGGAAAGTGTTGTTTACACACATTCGGGTGGTTTCATTGTGTGTTGGGGATGTGCAGACCTGGTTCACATGCCTGTAGGCAACAGTTTTCCATTTCTGCCTAATTTTTCAGTACTTGGTTTGCACTGATGGTACCAGTTCCAGGACTGATACCATTATTAATATGATCGATCCCCCCGTTCTATGAATACAAATTAGTTTCATTTGGCAAACTTCTCTCCGAAGTCAAGAAGGAAGATTTTATTAATCAAAGCAAGTATCTGTTCTTGGCTTCTACTGCATGCTCAGTTAGAAATTAAGTCAAAATGTAGATGACAATGGTCTTCTGCTTCAGTTCTTATCATAAAATCAGAGAATCACAAAAATGTTGAGGCTCAAAGACACCTTTGGAGCCTGTCCAATGTCCCTGCTGAGATTCTTCTAGGTAGATTTCTGAAGAGGACAGAGCCTGTTCTCCTGAAGTCCACAGCTATATTCTGAGTTTTACCTTGCACTTCCTCTCAGGATTCTGGACAGAACCATCTCATCATCACTGCAGATGTGAGTATCTCTCATGTGTTTTACTGTTTTTGAGAATGTGGTGCATCCCCTTTGCTCGTTCCTTGATCACTTCTGTCAGAAAGCTGTCTTCCTGAAGGAAGCTCCAGAAAACTCCTGAATGTCTTGTGCTGTGCTGTATCCTGTGGTCCCTGGGGCCTGTGAATGTGAGTTTCATTCCAGTAGTTTAGAGGAAACCTCATCTACTTCTTCTGGATCAAGCAGTGTAAGGAAGAAGCACATCACAGCATCACCATGCTGTTGTGTTGACCTATAGAAGCATTAGGGATAGGAAGGGCCCTCGAAAGATCATCCAGTCCAATCCCCCTGCCACATCAGGATCACCCAGACCAAGCCACACAGGAACATATCCAGGCGGGTCTTGATTAGGAGACTCCACAACCCCCCTGGGCAGCCTGTTCCTTCCCTGAGAAGCATCCATTGCTGCTTGTCCCATCCCCAGATGACCCCGAGAAGAGCCTGGCTCCATCCTCCTGACACCCACCCCTCACACATTTACAGACATGAATGAGGTCACCTCTCAGCTGCCTCCTCTCCAAGCTCAAGAGACCTAGCTCCCTCAGCCTTTCCTCATCAGCTCCTTTACATTTATTTCCAGATTCACATGTGCTGTGACTTACAGGGATAGAAACTTTCCTTAATAACTTCTTACTTTCCTTAATGACTTTGTGCTTTCCTTCATAACTTCTTCAGTCTGTAAACATTCCTGCTATTTTGAAATTGGACGTGAGTAGAGCCATCTCTTCTTCAATTGCTGGGTCATTCATCAGAATGAGGACAGTACCATTCCAAACAGCAAAGAATCTCACCAGTCATCAGTCACATTAGAGGCTTCTTGACTGCTGTCTGCAGTGCTATTATATCTTCTGTTTGATATGCATTAACATTTGGAAGAGAACTGATTGTTTTAACTGCCTTGTAGTCCGTGACTCAGTGAGACGGGCTTTAATAGATCCTACTGCTTATGTTTATTTGCACTTCTTCTCTTTGTTCCCATTTTATCATTCAAATCGAGTTATTTCCTCTGCCTGCAATTGTGGGCTTTAATTAATTGGTGTGAGATTGGTTTTGTATGACCTGTAAGATATTTTATCACTAACTTGTTTGCACTTTGTGCATCCAATTAGAGTATCCAGATTTTAGGTAACCGTAATTAGCACTATATACTAATGATAAGATTGCGAGTCAAAAGGAAGCACACAACTGCATTCTAGAACTATGTGATTAATTAGAGATTTTAAAATTAAGTTCAATTTACATTTTGGCTAAACAAGACACAGTGCAATAACTTCATGTCAAGGGAATACTCGTTATTAGTAATTAACGAAAATTAAATGTGCCTCGCTTGCAGGCTTCAAAATAAGAATGAAAAGGAGGCACAATGATAAACAATTTCATGTCCTAGCAAGGACATTACTTTCTGGTAGGTAAGAGCACGACTGGGCTGGCAACGAGTTGCATTCTCTTCTAATCATAGAACCACAGAATCATAGAATGGCCTGAGTGGAAAGGGACCTCCAAAGGTCATCTAGCCCAATCCCCCTGCAGTGAGCAGGAACATCCTTAACTGCATCAGGCTGCCCAAAGCCTTTGTTTCCAATTACCAGCAGTCATTTTGTAAAATGGTTTAAACACATTCATGATGAGGTTATATAGTTTCAACAAACAATATGTATGTCCACTGCAATAATCAGATGAAGAAAGTGTCTCTCATCTAAACAGCTACCCAAAGCACTTGAACTTTTTTACTGGCTGCAGCTATGGATGAGAATCCCTTTATCCTTACCTTAAACTGATCCAGTGATCATCTAGGGTAACACCTAGTTTGAGGTGAATGGCTTTCTGGTGACAGAGTTGAAATAAACAAGATGAAGTGCTCCCACTATTTAACTTGCTCTTTGTCTCAAGTAGGAAGAGTCTAGGAGGTAAGTAGGAGAAGGAATTAGGAAGGACAAAACCCTGAGAAAGATAAAGTAATGGCAGAGACATCCCGGTCATCAGTCAAGTAGTCTCAGTCTAATCCTGGGATCTGTAAGTATTGCCTGAGGCTGGCAGTTGTCTAATTCTTTGCTTTCCCTATCTACATCGATTCGTTAGTGCTGCTTATTGACTGCTGGATGTCATTGTACCTTTCCATCAACTTTGTAGTTTGGTTATGAAAAACTGCAGTTTCTCTCTCAATCTTTACTCAGCTGTATCTCCCATTATGGCTGAAAGAGAAGAAACTTCAGAGACAGGATAGAAAAGGGTTAGAAGAGTGAAGGGATGTTTAATGCAAAAGGGAGCCTGAAGTGGTTAGGGGAAGTGAAAGTGTCTAAAAGAAGAGGAAAACTCAGGGTGCTGAGGTTCATCAGTAGAATAAAAAGGACAGCCCTGGAGGAGAGAAAATTTTACTTTTATGAAAACTAAAGGAAAGCAAAATAATTGAAAGAAAAGAGGAAGATGGAAAAGACTGGGGAAAACCATCAGGATGAAGCAGGAGAATCAGGACTACATGAATTATTAAAAAAATTAAATTGCATTTAAGATTAATTCAAGAAAAGTGAACATTTTTTGCATTTCCTAGGATTTATTGGACAGGAGATCCATACCTGTGGGCTATTCTTTATCTAACAGAACAAAATGATCTGATATCGTTCATGAGCCAGAAGGAGAGTCAGTTTTCAGCCACATGAAGAAGAATGGACACAGCTATTTAGCACAAGAAATAAAGACTGTATTCCCACTTGCCACAGTTCCACAATGTGGCTAAGAGATATCGTTCCCTGTGGTGTAGGACATATTCTCCCTCAAAAATAAACCCTTTCTCTGAACACTTTACCAATTTCTATCTCGTAGGTATTTGCAGCCATACTGGTCATTTAAAGGTATTAATCAATCTAGAAAGAGATTTCCTGTAAGATATTTACTGTGGTCTTGAGGTGATGAGTTATGTTTCTTCTTGGGACAGAGAGAATCCCTCAAATGTTTTCATCATCTCAGTGCTATTTTTTGTAGTCAGGTTTGTATTTATTCTACTTAACTTTAAGGACTCGAAGGAAGTAGAGCACCTCCCTTATGAGGAAGGACTGAGGGAGCTGGGTCTCTTGAGTTTGGAGAAGAGGAGGATGAGGGGTGGTCTCATTCATGACTATAAATCTGAGAGGGGTTAGTGTCAGGAGAATGGATCCAGGCTCTTCTCAAGGTCATCTGGTGAATTGACAAGGGGCAATGGGTGCAAGATGGAACAGAGGAGGTTCCATCTAACCATCAGAAGGAACTTCTTCCCAGGGAGGGTAAAGGAGCATTGGAACAGGCTGCCCAGGGGGGTTGTGGAGTCTCTTTCTCTGGAGATATTCAAGATCCACCTGGATGTGTTCCTGTGTGACTTGGTGTAGGTGATCCTGATGTGGCAGGGCCTTCGGACTACATCTTTCAAGGTCCCTTCGATCCCTAATGATTCTAGGAAACATGCTTGCATGTCAAATGAGATTTTGAGGGTTTTATGATGAGATTCAGAATATGAAGAGGAACTATGAAACTATGAAGTACCTTATTCAGGCACTCTTCAAGCATTTTTCCATTTGCATTTTGAAAACCTCAGTGTAAATGCCACTGTTGATAGGCTGTTGGTATCTCAGGGCTTTTCTCAAAACTCATGCTTATGGAAAAGTTCATCCTAGTTCATGGCTCATAAAACAGCAAAAAAACAAGTCTTGTAAAAGGTTTTCAAAAGCTGAACCTGGAACAGGAAAAAAAACTCTGCTCAGAACCATTTCACCTTGACCTACATTATTTTGGAAGTATTTTTGGGTTTGCAAAGGAGCCTATATTACAAAAAAGAGAGAGAGAGAGAGAGGGAGAGAATGGAGAAGAGAAGAAAAACCCACAGTAACCTTCAGAAGACATTCAGCAGAACCTGACAGGGTTTTGATTGAAGAAAGATTGATTCTCTAGAGTTTGCGTGGTCAGACATGCACTGAGTTTGCTGAGGGTCATTGCTATATCCGAGAAAGTATTTTCAGCCCTTCTATCCTAATGAGCTTATTAGTAAAAGGCTGAAAGGATCACAGATTGTCAATCACATGCTGTTAGCAACTCTGCTGTGATTTATATACCATGCTTACAGAAGAGAGAGGCATGGAAAAATGAGCCTCGTTGAGTCCTATGACCAGTGTGATGGCACAAAATAAAATGTACAAGGTCTGTGCTTAGAGGGTGGGAAGGTCCAAGTTCTGGATGAGGAAGTCATAGAAAATGAGATAGAATGGTACCTTTCTCCCCTTGTTTCCTCCAGTAATAATTATATTGCATAGAATAAATTGAATTACCTGCAGCAGTAATAGTTATGGTCAAAAATTGTGCTATTAGATGCATTTGAAATGTTACTGAGTAGGGGCTGGGAATGTGGAACTGGAGGGGGGAAAGCTCAAACTCAGCTTGGCTGCTGTTGGCAAGAGGTATTTTCTAACATCCCTGCACTCAATGCAACTAGACAAGACTTTTATATCCAACTGAGAGGGGTTTTTTCATATCTTTGCTTTATATTGTGTGTAGCAGCAGGAACTATTGATAACTCCACTTACAGAAGAATATAATTTAGAGGAAAAAACTTGGGATAATTTGGTGATTACTGAAAGATTTTCAAATTGTTAAAGGAGCAGGGTGATTGTACAATAGTGCTACTCAGTGAGGTTTGTATTGAAAGGGAAGGAAAGCGAGGCTTGAGAAAATTGCATATAAATTTGCAACTAATGAGAATTAGGTCTGGGTTGAGGGGAGCTAAGTTTAACTGATCTCAAAGCCATACACACAGTTGACTACCACCTTAGTTATTAACACTGGATAACCATAAGAGTGTCTCTGGGAGCATAAATCAACAACCCTTCTACCTCCTGACAGATGTCGCTTACCCTCCCATTCAGAAATGACTCATCTCTATCCAAGTATTTCCTTTGGGGTGGCCAAATGGCTCTGTCAGGGCTCCTTGCTCACCATTCTTATGTCCTTCTGGCATATCTGACTTCTGATGAATGGATTGCACCTTTCATGCAAAAAGTCAGTTACAGGACTCCCCTCTGAAATGCTTTATCCACAGACCCAGTTTTACACTGTTATTGAACACTTCACAACATCATATTTCCAACAAATCCAAAGTATAAGTGGTTTATGGTCGTTTTTGGCCAGAAGCATTTTATTTCTTCTTATTGCCTAGTTAGTGTGTGCCTGAAGGTACTCAACCACCACAGCTGCAGAATTGCTGAATACAGCAGCTGCACCCAGAAGGGATAGGGTTGGGTACCGTGTCAGTGCATAGAGCCCTCAGTGCTCGTACAATGGTAGCTGAGGGTTTTGCTGCACACTGCATATACATCAGGGGAAGTATTCGGGAGTGACTCAGCTCTGCACCACTTTTTACAAAGCCCTGTTTAGGCTTTTGTAGAGAACAGTGCATGTTCATCATCTGTGTAGCTGCCCCGGCATGGGAATGTTTCTGTTGGCAATGTGAATTGCAGCCACCTTCAAATCCATTCAATAATCTCATCCCCAAAGTATTTAAAGTAGATAGCCACTTAAATTAAAGCTCCCTAAATCTCTTTGCATTTCAAGCACTCAGAGAGAAAAATAATGTGAGCCAGGAAATTTCAACTTGTAAAAGGCAGTCTGTCTGCTTCTTCAACAATGTGATGGAATCAAAGCAAATAGAAGGGAAGTTTGTGATTTACCTGCTCTCTACTCCTACTACCTACCTAAGCAGGATGCTTTTTATTTACAACTAAACTGCTGGTTGCTTTAAAATCACAGAGAGAGAAATTTCATCTTCTCTTCATGACAAATAAGACGGAATAAGACCAAATTTCAGACAATCAAAAACATTTCTAGGGAATTCTAGGAAATACTCAAAATATTATCAGAACTCCTTGCCTTTCTGGGAATCAGACCTATTCAGCAAGTACTCAAATTCAGTGTTTGCAGCATAATAAAAAGCTGTTAGTTTGTTTTTGATGGAACAGATCCACAGCTGAAATAGAAAATTTATATCAAGATATTCCAAGTGAGTAAAAGATACTTGGAGTGGGGACTTCATGTATCTTTAAAATATTCTGATGAAATGAACAGAGAATGCTTCAGGGCATGCAAAAACATGTCTTTAAGAGATCGTGTTTTACACATCAAATATGTGTTTTATGTTGTGTTATCCTGCTGTCAAGACAAACGGTCATTACTTCTTATTTGTCTCTGTATCTCTCTTACTGAGAGCTTTTTGTTTTGTTGTGTTGTGTTGATTAGCATGGAACATTTATCACAGCTTCACGGTTCAGCTCCTCTTTTTTTTAAACAAAAAGGGAAGAGGAGCATACATTTTTGGGATGCAAAATTTCATACCCTTGTCTTAGGATGCAAGGCATTTAGAATGCAGTTGCAGTACTGTTAATATAGATAAAGGATATATGCTTCACAGAGATCAAAACAGATAGCAGAGAGTTAAAAATACTTCACAGTATAGCATCCTGCCAAGCTTTGCATATCAAATACATGTCTTCATTATAGCTATAATTAATGATTATTTTTATCTTTATACTAGTGACATAAAAGCCACTGTGTCTGACCCAGATCCCACTACAACCAGTATTGGCAAACAGGAAATATTTACAATTCAGTGTTTAAACACAACAGGACAAACATATGCTGAAGGCAGGACTAAGGCAAAAAGACAGGTCAGGGTGCACTCGAAGAGATACGTACATTGGTCATCAAATGACTGTGTTGTCAAATGTGGGGAGCATGTGTTTCACCAGGTCTGATGATACCGATTGTACGCACCGTAACAAAAATGAGGTCTGATCTGCTTGAAATCTTTCATAGAATCACAGAATCATTAGAGATCTGAAGGAACCTCGAAAGATCACCTAGTCTGTCATTTCACTAGTGCCTCTTAACTTCATTGTAGATGACTCTTGCACTTCTGAGATCTCTAAATGGAATTTCTGGAATATACATTTTAAGTTAAGAGAACATATTGACAAATCAGTGCTGTATTATACAATAATCTCAGGGTTGGTTTTTTTTTTTGTAATCTCATAATTAAAATTAAATAATCTCATACTTAAAAATAATCTCAGCATTTTAGCCAAGAGCTAAACCAGTTCTTGTTTCAAAACATTTCAAAACATTTCGTTTGGAACTGCGCCACTTGAAATATTCCATGTTATGATGGCAAGCACAACACAGAGCTTAAGGAAGAGGGAAATATTTATGTTGGAAATTAAAAATTCTTCTTTTGCTTTGGCCCCATATGAATGTATTTCATCTTTTGGAGTAGCCACAACAAGATTCTCTTCTCTTTTTTTTTTTCCCATCTCAGCAGATGTTCTTGAAAGTGAAATTTGCGTACAGAGTATCACAGTATCACAGTAGTGATGAGGCTGGAAAAGACCTTAAATATCATCCAGTCCAACCTAAAACCAACCAAGTAAACCATTCACCCTTCCTTCCAGCACATTACTTTTTCAGGCCTCTGGTTATGGATGTTCTCCATTGCTGTTTCTCTTGTATCATCAATACTTTGACAGAATCGATCATCTCCCCTCACTTCTATTTATTGGGATAGATGTGGTATAGTTTTGTGCTGTGCTGAACACTTGCAGTTCACATCGTGGTGAGTGAAATTGGACCATCACCAGTTCTGATAAAATGATTCAGATAAAATGATTTTTAACCCTTGGTTGGAAATCTATACCCAAGGGAATCCTGTTGTTCTCCATTTCCCTGTAAGGAGCCTGAACTAAAAAGTTTTATCTTTTACAAATAGGATCACAGAGTCACTGAATAATCCTGGTTGGAAATGACCTCCTGGACCACCAAGTCACACCATCCCCACACCAACAAAAAACCTCAATACCTGATTGAAGAGTTGCATTATCTTGCCTTTGGATTTTCTTGAAGCACCAGGAGCACATAGGGCACAGGCTAAGTAAATCAAATAATAATAATAACAATAATAATATGTATAAAGAAAACTCACAAAGGAGAAGCAGAAATCTCAAGCTGATAAAACAAATTATACTTAGATAGGGGGGAAAGACCTCC